>APFE030844891.1:125873-145435 GCA_000404065.3 Pinus taeda
TGTCTTCTCTCAATTGGCAATGGAATCAATGATGGCAAGGTCAATGATAGGGGAAACTTGATGAGGTGGGTGGAGGACAAATTTCCTCTCTTAGAAACCCTAGCAACTTTCTCTAAGTGGAGATTTAAGGTCAATGGATGCATGAACCAAGTTCCCTCAATGGATTCTTGAAAGAATAATTTTGAAAAGCATAAAGAAACAAGATTTCAAGAAAAATATTGCACTTTTTAATATGGTACAAAGACCCCGTAGTTTCATAAATTTGCATGCAAAATGGAAAAAAAATAACAATAAACTTACACAATTCAATCAAGAATCACTTCATCAATAGAAGACAAGTCTCCTCATGCAAAAATATCCTGCCCAAGATAAATTGCTCCACCAAGATCACATTGCATCCAAGGGAAAGGAACAATAGAACTAATGCACACTTCGTAACAGAGAGAAGTGTCGTGTTGTGTGATGATTCAAAATGAAACTGACTCCCCTCAATTTACATGAGGCTAACCAAAGTCATTTTTCATTAAATTACAAGTAAAAGCCCTAAAAAGTTTACTTGAGTACTACTGGAGCCTAAAGGTCAAAAGACGACCTTAGGATAGCTTCAAAACATAACAAATACATCAAAATAGCTCGTATGTGTGAGAATAGAATCTCTCCAAGATGACATCATCCTCTCAAAATGGTCAATGTTCATAAAGAAAGTAATAAAGAAGCTCATGAATGCTCCTCACTCCAAGAAATTATCAAAGTGCATGAGTATATCTCCAAATAACTCCTCCATCACGATGTCATCTCCAAGAAGGCCCGCATTACCCTTCTAGGGCACATGGAATAAATTGGGTGCATCTAGAAAGAAAGGAATCTTTGTGGGCTATAGTGAAAATACTAAGGGCTATAGAATCTATGTGGCTGGTCAAGGGAAGTTGAGATTAGCCATGATGTCACCTTTGACGAAGATATGGCTCTAAGAAAAGTTGACAATCTTCCTACTCTAAGGGAATCTAAAGAAGCCGACACCAAGAAACTAGAGGAAAAGGAAGACGAGACGATACCCGGTGTGGAAGAACTTATGGATCCTATTGATCCCCCTCCGCAAGAGCCTTCCTATTCTAGGAAGAGGCCTTCATGGCTTAGGGGGACACTTGATGATGCTGAAGGACACATCACACACAGAGGGACTTTCCGGGAAAGTAAGAAGCCGGCCAGGTATTAGGGATACTTGACCATCATGAGCACGATCATCCAAAATGACCCTTCACCATTTGCAGTAGCTTTCAAGCATCAAGTCTAGAAGGATGCTATGACTGAGGAATGTGAGTCCATCATGAAAAATGATGTCTGGGATGTGGTCCCCAGACCCCAAGACAAAGTCATTGTCACTTCGAAATGGCTTTACAAGATAAAGCATGGAGTTGATGGAAGCGTTGAAAAGTATAAGGCTTGTTTTGTCGCTCGTGGCTTCTCTCAGAATGAAGGTATAGACTATGACAAGATATTTGCACCTGTTGCCCGATATACCACCATCCGCTCGACCATAGCCCTTGCTACTTCGCAAGGATGGAACCTACATCAGATGGATGTCAAGATTGCATTCTTGCATGGTTCGATCAAAGAAGAAGTCTATGTGGAACAACCCAAAGGATTTGAGATTCATGACCGGGAATCTCACGTGTGTAGGTTGAAGAAAGCCCTCTATAGGCTGAAGCAAGCACCCCGACCGTGGTATGAGAGGATCGATAGCTACTTGATGAAGTTGGGATTCACTAGGAGTGAAGCCGACCCTAACCTTTACTTTAAGGTTGAAGATGAAAAACCTCTCGTACTGGTGTTCTACATTGACGACCTCTTTCTGACAAGTGCAAACCCTCTCATTCTCAAATGTAACAGGGAGTTGGCTTCCGAGTTTGAGATGAACGACCTAGGTCTGATGCACTATTTCCTAGGACTAGAAGTCTAGTAGAAACCAGGGGAGATTTTCCTATCTCAAGGAAAATATGCGGTGAAGATATTGGAGAGATTCAGTATGATGGACTGCAAGCCCGTGACTACCCCGATGGAGCTTGACTTCAAGAAGCTAAGCGATAGTGCTGCCGGACTTGATTTACAAAATGCTACCGAGTATCGTCAACTCATTGGAGCATTGATGTTCTTAGTGAACTCCCGTCCGGATATATGTTTTGCAGTCAACACGTTGAATCAACATATGGTTGAGCCTCACCACACACATTGGATTGGTGCCAAGAATCTGTTGAGATATCTTCGTGGCACAATCACTCATGGGTTGAGATACATTGCCAGAAATGTGAGACTACATGGATATACCAATGTTGATTGGGAAAGTAGTGTGGTCGACCGAAAGAGCACTTCCGGGTGCTGTTTCTCTTTGGGATCTGCCTCGATATCCTGGATGAGCAGGAAGCAAAAGTTGGTGGCTTTGAGCACCACTGACGTAGAGTACATTGTTGCTAGTATGGCCTCTTGTGAGGCAGTCTGGTTGCAGAAGCTCTTCAATGAGCTATTTGGATTTACATTAGATACTACCGTGGTCCTGTGTGACAACCAGAGCGGGATTCGTTTATCAGAGAATCCAGTATTTCATGATTGCTCCAAGCATATCGGTATCAGGTACCACTATATCCGGGTTATGGTGCAGCGGGGAGCAATTAGGCTCCAACATATCAATACAGATGAACAAGTCGCTGAAATTTTGACGAAGCCCCTAGGAAAGGTCAAATTCTTGACTTTTCGAGAACGACTTGGCATCGTTGAGAGGCCCTCTTATGAGGGTCATGTATGATGCATACATTGAGCTCTGGGAGCTCCAAGGGGGCACGAGGTACTTCTTGGAGCGACATGCGACCACAGGGCGGCTCACCCTCCCCTCGTGGTGCACTAAGTATAGGATGAAAGGTTCAACCTTCCCCTGTGACACCCCATGGCCACTGTGGGACAAGATGATTAGTTCTCCTGTGGGCCAGGATGATTAGTTCTCCCATGGCGACTGTGGGACAAGATGATTAGTTCATCTGTGGGCCAGGACGATTAGTTCTCCCGTGGCGATTGTTGGACAAGATGATTCGTTCTCCTGTGGACAGGATGATTAGCTCTCCTGTCGAGGCATCCTAGCCATGCAGTGTGGGAATCATGGGAAGTACCTATCATCCAATCAATGAGTAGGGAAATGGGGTTAGGGACCGTTAGTATTACTATCGATGGACGCATCATTGCATCTACCATACTCCCTATGCTAGGATGACCTCCATTGATCTGGGATCAATGATACTGATCAGGGATCAGTGGGAGTGGTATGACACACTCTGAGACTGACTTCGGGTCAGTGGAGGATGGTATGATACATCCTCGATCATTTCTTCTTCTTCATAGTTCAGCAGAGTAGAGCAGAGCAAAGCAAAGTAGAGCAGATCCAAGCAGTGCATTTGATGGCAGGGATAGGACCAACAGTCAGATGGATTAGCAAATGGAGTTCTCCCTAGTTGAGAGGGAGTGTTAAAATTAACAACTAGGGCCAAACTCCATGTAAGTCCCCTTATTTATGGCAGCTGATATTTTTCCTAGGTTCCTCTTGTTGAGAGGTGTAGGACTGATCTAAAGATCATCCGATTCCAACAAGTATTTATGGAGATATGAATTTATTTGTATTTACTTGACAAATTGTGAAGGTCGGCCAGCAGCTAAAAGTGTGGCATAGATGCCCAGCAAATCATACAAGTACAAGTGAGGTTGATTCATTATCAACTCATCTCATCTCAACTCTTCTTCTCTCTCATCATCTTATTGGGCAAGCAAGAAGGACAAATTAGGGCAGCTTCTCTCACACGTGCAAGAAGGACGAATTAGGGTTGATTGAATTAGGGCAGCGTTGACTTTCTAGGCAATTTTGACATTTCTAGGGCTATGTTGACCAAATGATGGGATGTTTTATGGAGCGTTGACCAAGGGAACACTTGCGCTAACTTTTTAGGGGTTGTGTTGACCAGCATTGACCTGAAAGCTGACCAGCGTTGACTGGTTAGGGTTAACCGCAGATTGTTGAACTTTTGACTGTTGTTTTGACTGATTATTGTGGATTGTTTTGGGCTGCTGAAGATAGCTATTGAAGACCCAATTCTTCAAGTTGACTAGAAGTCAATCTAGGGTTGTTTTGACCAAGTTTGACTTTGCTGATTTAGGGTTTGCCGCTTCTATTATAAAATTACAGAATTCTGAATTGTATTATTTCTCTCTTCTAAACTATTGAGGATTAAAGAAGAAATGATCAAAGGGTTTCCCCACATTGGGGTTTGTCCCTGGCTAGCCGCCACATCTTGTGTCTCTTGTCTTGGCTTGTTTTCTATCGATCGTTTAATGTTCTATCTGCACATTACTTTATGTTTATGTTATTGCTAAATAGTGGCTAATAAAAAGACTTGAAGTAAACTACTCCAAGGATAGAACATACCATAATTTAACAAAAATAGATCTAACTCTTCCTAGCAATGAGCCCAGATGACACCAGTGTCGTCAACAAATCTCTTCCAAAGCTTGGGCAAGAGACAGGCTAAGGCCAAAGCTTTGGATTCAAAGTCTTCCATAAAAAGATTAGCAACAACCGGGGACAGGGGGGAACCCATGGCAACCCTGTAGGTCTGATCATAGAATTCACCTTCAAAGCTGAAAAAAGTAAACGTGAGACAAATTTCAACTAAAAGAGCGGTATTAGGCTCGGTTAGGTGGTTGATGACCTCAATGGCCTCCTTTATAGGAATGCAAGTGTAAAGGGAGACCACATCGAAACTCACAAGAATGTCCCCAAGGTTGAACTTTATGCCTTTAAGCTCATTGACAAATGACGAAGATTCTTTGACGAACGACTCTGTGAGGCCAACAAGGGGTCTAAGCTTCAAGGCAAGGTATTTAGCTAGGAGGAAGTAATGAATAATAACATAAACAACACCAACCACAAAATAAAATAACAAGAAATATATGAGAAACCAATCACACAATTTACACCAGTACTTTTGCACAAAAACGTCCCTGGAAAAACCCCAATGTGGGGAAAACCAATTTTCAAATCTCAGTGCTTTTTATTAATATCTTCAACAAAAACTGTTATTGAGAAATACAATTGCTTGCCTGACACTGGGAAAGCTCCGGCAATATTTTTATCTTCACTTCTGACCAAATCGAATTGGGAAATCATTATCTCCCTCTACAAATCAACTCGGCCCTTTCTGGCAATTCACACTCCCTTCCTGCACTTGCATTGGCTCACTAGGAACTTGCACTGCCCTTCCTAGCACTCACATTGCCTATGGGAATTTGATCTAGCAAGTTACACTGCCTCCAACAACCCACACAGGCACCTTGCACTACCACTAGCAATTCGCACAGGCAATTGGAAGCTCGATCTAGACCTTGGCAACTTGCACTGGTAAACTAGAAAACTCGACCTCCTTCTGCAAAAATAATTCGGCCCTAACAAACTCCTCTAGAACTCAAAATTGGAAATCTATTTGATGAAGAATTATCCCAGAGATATCTCTCCTCAATCACTATTGTTGAAACCCTCGTGTGTCTTCTGAAATCACCTACTCGACTGATCTCCAATGCTACCTATCAATTCCTTTTATAATCTCTCATTCACAAATGAATGGTTGATCCGGATCTTGGGGAGCCCAAGATCTGAGGAATTGTTGCACTAGGAAAAGAAAAAAAGTAAACCAAACTAGAAAATAAATCAAGAACTAACTTTTCTTAGATCAAAAAATGACGATTCCAACTACATTGTGCTAGAAAATCTGCCCTCTTATAAAGGAGGCTTGTTATTTATAGCCTTTTTCTAGTTACATTACCATGGGTAAATACCAAGGGTGGGAAAATACCATCATGGGTGGATAATACCATGGGTGAGTTATTTATAGCCTTTAGTTATATTACCATGGTTAAACGCCATGGGTGAATTTCCATTCGGATCATTCCTCGCCCCTTAGGAGGCAATGATCTCAATTGTGTGAAGTTTCCTTCGGAGAAGCCTTTGTAGAAGATGAATTGTAGATGACCAAGTGTCGTTGAAGAAAAGGGTTTTGCGTGATTGACCCATCACCGAGGGTTTGTGGATGACTTGTAACCATGATGCACGAAAATCCAAGGATAGAGATACCCTGTAATGCTTGTTAACCAACTGTGATATTGACAGTGTGTGGCCAAGCAAATGGATTTCGATGACAAGTGTTTTGCGTGGTTGACCCATAACCATGATGAACGAAGAGTCGAGGATAGAGATACCCTGTAATATGTTGGTGGGCCAACTATGAGGTGGACAGTGTGTGGTCGAGCAAATGGACTTCGTTGGCAAAGGGCTTTGTGTGGTTGACCCATAGCCATGATGAACGAGGGTTCTAGGATACTGATACCCTGTAACAAACCTCGAGATCTCTTTGTTGATCTATCTGGTAGAGATCTGGCGGCTTATCTTTGTAAATTCTCACCATCCAATGAGATGTTGTAAAGGCTTCCTTCGAGTACTCAAGTATCGCATTAGACACAGTAGACAATGAAGGCGGCCTGTTCTCTATCTTACTGATGTCGAGACTTAGTGCTATCCATAGAGGTTCAATAATTGAATTTAGCCTCCTGATTATGGTAACACTTTCATCATAATCTCTATCACACAATACCTCATCATCCTTTTCCTTGTTAAGTGAGGAAGCAAGAGAACTCAAGGCCTGCAATACCCTGAGAATTGCAGCACCAGACAATTGAGTTGAAAGAAACATGGTCTTAGCCGCACCAAAACACTGGAGTTCACCCACTGCAACCTTGCTTAATCTTTCTACAGCATTTGACAACTCAGTAATGAAAAGATGTCGACGAGGAGATGCCACTTTTACTAACTTCATCAATACATTAACAACATGAGAATATGCAAGGTCTGCCAAACCTTCACATGCCAACAAAGATGATAATAATCTAACCCCTATTTTAGGAATACTGAGTAGTATTGTTCTAGGATTAACTTTCTTTTCTGTAGAAGAAGTTAAACCCTAAGGGGTCATCTTCAAGCTCGGAGTATCAAGTTGTGCATTAGTTGTGACATCTCGAGAACAAGGTTTCGGGCCTGAACCTGTACATTGAGGTTAAGATTGGGCATTGAATTCAACATTATTCATTATGACTTTAAGAAGACTCATCACCTATTCGAGATGGGGAATGCTTCTTGAATAGAGAGGCTGATTAAGAAGTTTTAAAAATAAAACTGTAGGAAAATTGCCTATCATCTCTTTATTTACAGCATCTGGTTGACTCTCTTCATCAATCATTAAATCTTTACCTCTTTCCATATATTGATTTGGTTGAGGTTTAGAAGTATCTGGTTGTTCTAGATATAGTAGAAGATTTGCAACAAGTGGATGATTTTGAGCCAAATAAGTCAAAGTTTCCAACACACGACATGATACCAAAGGTGGGACTCCATCTGAAAATTGTGGTCGTGAATGAATCACATGACCTAAATAGCCATAACGATAAGAGGATATGTTAGTAGAAAAGGAAGCATTTTGTGTAGATCCTTCCACATCTGGACTCAGCATATCCAACAGAAGTTGAACTAATGTAGCTCGTGTAACATTGTGGGTACATACATTGAATAAGAGGCGCTGCAATGTGTTGAAATTTCTAAGTCTGACACGTTAGAAATCCCCACTGCATTATCCGGTTTCTTTCACCTACTTGTTTATTCCTTAACAAGTTATTTATACATATATCCACTGAAAATAAACACAAATGCGGCCTTAACTCATGTACAGATCAGCAATTGAAATACTAGACAAATACACAAGAGACACCGTTATTTTTGGACAATCGTCCCCGGAAAAACCCAATGTGGAAAACCGGTGTAGCAGTTCTGAGGGTTTTATTATTATGCAGATTTCTTGAGTACAACTAAGGTGCCAAACTAGCTCACCCAACAGAGATTTTTACATGGCAGTAATACCTCTTCTTGGAAGCAGATATTCATCTTCTCAGCACTAGTCTGCCCTGCCAAAATCCTTCTGACGCTTCTCCAAGGCTATGTGTCAGCCCTGCTAGCCTCTGCATAGCTCTGGAACCACCTCCATCAACCCTCTGCCTCTCTACGTCGGCGCTCTGGGCTTTTGCGTCACCCACGCAGGCCCTTCAGCCTCTGCGCAGTCTCTAGTTGCCTCTACGTGGCTCCTGTTGCCTCTGCATAGCCTCCTCAGTCACTGCGCTGGCCCTCTGGCACTACCTCTGCCTCTCCGTTATGTACTCATTGCCCCTCGCTGCAACTCAGATCACTTGTTTGATTTCTCTCAGCAAACCCCGCTCCAAAAAATCTGACTGACTAATCAATCTTGGTGTGTCTCCAACTGACCCTCAAGCCTCCCCTTATACTTTTCCTATTGACTCTTCAATGGTCGAGATTAAGTCTCTAATCAACGGCTAAGATTAGATTTGGCTTGATCCATGTCATTTGAACATCCTCACCTAGTTTTATATTAATACCCATTAATATTTTAATTTTCCTAAGTTTAGACTTACAAACTCCATTAAAAATATTAATTATTTTAATATCTCTCTAACAAGGTGGAATTTCCCCAAACCATTTTTGGGTCTTGGAGATCTCATGTGCTTTAGCCTCTCCACCAATTTTCATGGCTAGAGCACATCTGATGCTACCACAAATCAACACAGTGGTCCTTTATAAACAGACCGAACAAGTTGAACAAGACAGAGCATTTCTTTAAGAGTTGTGGTATCCACCAGAGCTTTGCCATCGGCTTCATTTAACTTGTCTCCAAAAACAATTTTATGTGAACCTGAATTTCCCACTCTATCTAAACCAAGGGAAACCTTTCTCCCTCCTATTCCTAATGTTATTGCAATGCCATTCATCCCTTTGGGCTGTTGCGTGGTAGCCATGTCGATCGAATCACTACTGGGGACAGAGGCATCAATGGGGGTAAGCTTGTGGGAGAGATCGTCACGTCAAGGGTTCAAATCCAAGGGCCTGGTGATACCATAGAGGTCGTCGATCGTTGTCTTAGAGGGTTTAGTGTTGGCTCGAGGAGTTGTTGTCTTCATGGAGCCTTTAGCTGCTAGGGCCATGCTGACAAAGGTTGTCTCAATTGTTGAAACTCGATCTCCCATAAGTGCGTTGAAAAGTGTAACTAGCTTCGGTCTTCATAATGACACGCAATTGTGACTTTTGTAAATGATGGAATGAAGAAAATAAAATTACTTTTTGAAGCCTTGCTTCATGGGTTTCATGAGCAAGTGATCTTATTTTAGATGGTTCTCATTGAGAGCCTTAGGATTGGTCATTAAAAGCAAAGTTGTGAACATCGGCATCAGGGTAAAATCAGCAATGGTCCAGAAAACCAAAAAATCGTAAAAATTGAGAAAATATCGGTAAACATCAACAAAATCAAGATACCATCAAAATATTGGTAAAAATCGGCAAACATCGGCTAGGCCAAAAAATCGTGATTTCAAGATAAAATCGGGATGTTATTGGGATGTTCGCAACACTGATTAAAAGTCAAAGAGTCTATGTCATGTATGAAGAACCCTTCTTAGGGATATAACAGTGTATTTGAGTCTATAATATGTCTAGAAAGCCCTCCAACGACAAGCACTAGTTCTTCTCTTAAAGTCGGCCTCAAAACAGAAAGGAAACTCATGTCAGCTCACCCTATGGAGACACATCTATTCGAAATTATATGTCGCCTTATTTATATGAACCAACAACTATATAAAAGCATGTAGATACTTCACATTTCCTCAGTTTAGAACTTGGATCCCTCTGAAGTTTCGGTGACAAGAAACAGTCAACAGTTCAGTTATATTTTTCATTGAGCAAGAGGTGGACAAGTTCGATGGGTAAGGAAGGATCAACATGTTTTTTGTAAGGATGATCACAGTAAGTAAAGCACAGATCTTTTAGAGATTCAGATCACAGTCATAGCGAGAGAGGAAGAGACAAAGTCGGATGACAAGAAGGAATTTGGACAGCCAATGGAGGAGCAGCAAGGGTTCTTTGAAGGCTAAACAAAAGTTCTGCTTCACAAAGATAATAGTTTCGGTGTCATCTTAGCAAAGGTTTTTGGTGCTACCACAGTTAAGGTCTCGGTGCTATCTAAAGAAGAATGTCTTGCTGATATTTCAAGGAGAATCTCGGTGCCACAATAGAAGATCACAGCATGGTCTAGAAACCACAGTTGTGGTGGTATATAGAGGCTTCTTCAATGATGTATCACTGCGTTTTGATAATGATACATTGGTCATAATTTGGTAACTTCACATTGACATGTTCCGGTGCCATGACGAGATGATCTCAATTTGAGGAAGATCGAAGTAGAAGAGAATCAAAGAAGAAGGTTGACTGTGTCTTGGTCTTCGAGTGGCTAAATAGGTCAAGGGTCTTTGTCTTGGTATTCGTCAATCGGAATCTCTATAAGAGGAATTTGTGCGGGTTTTCCTCTCAAAGAGTGAGAGATTTTGGCCCTGGCTCATATCTTACATGATGCGTCTCTTGTCTATTTATGTTCATGCATTGCTTACTGTTTGATGGAGAAGAACACTAATAATCTAACATGAAGAAGATCCTAATATAAACAAGTAAAAAGCATTCACAAATAGTCACTAATAGAAGAGAAATCACCTATGTCAATGCCCTAGATTTCTCAATACAGTGCTCCATCATTAGCTATCCAACAAGAAATTTGAAGGCATAACAAAAAAACTATGCCAAAAAATAAAATACGATCTGTCGTTGAGCCCCATTCTTGATTAACCTCTTTACAATGTGATGTAATGGTGCATGCTAGGCTGGATCCCTGGAATTTCTAAGCTCTAGAGGTTGTATGGCCACCGGCTACTTAACCCCTTTCTCTCAAAATGCATCCTTGATGAAGGGCATAGGTTGTGGCATTTCTTGATGTAAATATGAATGGGATGGATCAATACCAATCATATACAAGTAAAGAAATTTGGAATAAGAAAATGCCAGTAGGCATTCAAGGACGTGGAAAGGGTCCTAGATTTCCAATCATTCAAAGTTCAGCTACTGGAGCGAATCCAAGATAGTTGTAGGAAGTCGGTCTCATTGCTTTGCATGGCAGGTTCTCTGCATTTTCAAAATAATATGCCTTGCTCGCCCCATGTAGACCATGCACCATTTTGTAACCAAATAGTGAGAAAAGATCTGTGTTTTTGAGAACCTTAGCTGATAAAAGGCGTAGGGAGAACGGATCTACATTTTGGAGAACCATAGCCAATTAAAATCTAGCTGCTGGGTGGGAGGAAACTTAGGAGAAAAAGGCTTCTAGCGAGAGTTTTTTTTTTTTTTAAAGTTATACATTCAGAGAGAGACTGCAGAGTGAGGGAACAAATCTCTTGTGGGTTAAGCATGGAAAGGCTATTCGTGGTTTTCTACTTGGTGCTACGACTTTGCCAGTTGCAGGATATCGATGGCAGCAAATTTGGAGGCCTTAAGCTGAACCCCTTATTCACCGATACATAAAATTGGAAGTATGGAGATTGCCATGGAATCATAATTTGGCTCTGATACCACTGATCCAAATCTTGGGGGTCCCCAAGATCTAAGGAATTGCCACACTAGGAAAAGAACAAAAGTAAACCAAACTAGAAAATAAATCAAGAACTAACTTTTATTAGATCAGAAAATGACGGTTCCAAGTATATTGTGCTGGAAAATCTACCCTCTTACAAAAGGAGGCTTCTTATTTATAGCCTTTTTCTTGTTACATTACCATAGGTGGGAAAATACCATGGATGGATAATTCCATGGGTGAGTTATTTATAGCCTTTAGTTACATTACCATGGTTAAACACCATGGGTGAATTTCCATTCGAATCAATCGTTGCAATTAGAAGTTCACTTGATCCAATAGATGGCTTAGATCAACATAGAAACTTTCTACAAGCTTCTAGAGGGAAATCAATTTTATCACACCTAATGTCAAATAATTATTCACTTTCCCTAAGTTAGACTTAAGGAATAATTAAAAAATCACTAATTGACATAATTAAGATATTTTCCCTAGGTGAAACGTAGGAAAAATTACATGGGTTTGGAGATAATTAATTCCTCCATGTTCTTAGCCTTAATGACACCTCTCAAGGCTAGAACACCTACCCATTCTACAAAATCTAACACTCCCTCTTAGCGAGGAAGGTGTTCTCCACAACACCTAACTTATCCCTGAAAAACAAACTTTCCTTTACCCAAGGCCTTTGTCAGGATGTTTGCAACTTGTTGATTCGTGGAAAAATACTATATTTGAATTGATCCACACTATACATGATCCCCGATAAAATGGTATTTGATGTCAATGTGCTTCGTGTTGAAATATGTAACTAGGTTCGGTCTTCATATGCACTCTTGATTCTTATATATTGTAAAATGAAAAAGAAATTATTATTATTAATTTTTTTTGTAGCATGGGTTTCATGCTTAAGGTCATTTTATTTTAGGTCAAAACATCGATTGAGTGCTTCTAGGTTTTCTCATTAAGTCAAGAAGTCAAAGAGTCATTGTCATATGTAAAAGACCCCATTGGGCATCTTGTAACATGTCAAAAGAATTATTTTTGAGTCAAAAGAGTCAAAATACCCCTCCAAGACCAAGTCGGCTTGGTAGCAAAAAGTCGGCCTAATTAGGGCATGTCGTCCTCTTTGGAAGCCTATAAATAAGAGAGCATTCGACCTCCTATGGACTCGCTCACTCATTCACTCATCATCCAAGCAAAGGACAAGAAGAAGAAGGCAAGTGAAGGAAAAAGGAAAAAGGAAGAAGGAAGAAGAAGCCTTTGGGTTATTACACTCTCTCTCACACGTGCGAAAACAAGCTAGGGTTTCTGCAGCATCAAGGCTGAAGTTCTCAAGGAACAAGGAAAGGATCGAAGCTGGAAAAAAAGTGGATAATTTGATCTTTCATAAGGCATAGAAGAAGAAGCAATCCAAGTGAAGGAAGGACAATGCTCTAGAAGCCCTAATTCTCCCACAAGTGCGAAGCTGCAACTGGTTGCAGGGGGCTGGAAATTTCAAACCTGCAGTGGGGGCTAAAAATTTGTAGCTAGGGGTTGAAGTTGTGCAGCTGGAAGAGATTTGACTTGGTTTGACATGGATAGAAGAAGCACATTATCAAGAAGGTTTAACTTGGTCTTGGAAGGGTATTGGTCTTGGTCTAGAGGCCTTGGAATTCATCATTTGAAGAATCTATAAGAAGAGGAGATTTGTGGGTTTTCCTCTCAAGAGGAAAGGTTTTGGCCCTGGCTAGGAGCCTACATCTGATGTCCTTGGGTACTATTGATTTTCATGTTTTGGTAGTTGTTTCATGATAAGAACAACTTAATAATAAGAAAAGAAGCTAATAATCAAGAAAATTAAAATAACATCACAAGCAATTATCAAGTCTAAGAGAAATCCCCTCATTTGTTGCCCTATAGATTTCTCAACACTTCGACCTATCATGAACCACTGGATTCTCAGATAGCTTGACACAACTCTGATTATCATAATAGATATTGATTGACTCCATCTTTTGACCAAACATTGCCACTAGCAGCGTCCGAAGCCATGTGGCATCACACGAAGCCATGCTTTCTGCGATGTATTCTTCCTCTGCAGAACTTAGTGCAATTGACTTTTGCATCCTGTTGTACCAAGAGACAACCCCTGATCCCACGTTGAATTAACACCCTGAAGTGCCTTCCTTGTCTACTGCATTACCTTCCCAACCTACATCAGTATATCCCATCAACCTGACACCATCAACCTAAGTATATCTCATCCCATACTCAATTGAACCTCATATATATCAAACACATGCTTTGTCGTTGTCCAATGCACCCTCTTTGGTTCCACCATGAACTGACTAGGAGTGTTGATCGCAAAGCAAATGTTTGGCCTTGTGTTGACCAGATACATGAGAGAGTCAATAAGCTATCTTTACAAGGTGGGGTCCATTGCCTCCTGCTTAGATACATCAATCTTCTTCCAATTGGTTGACATAGGTGTAGACATGGGTCTACAGTCCAACATCCTAAATTTCTTCAATATCTCCATAGCATATGTCCTTGACCATGGAAGATCTCCCCATATGTCTGCACATCTTGAGTCCTAAAAAATAGTGCATCGACCCCAAATCCTTCATCTCAAACTATGTTGCTAAGTCCCTCTTGCAGTCCTCGATGAGACCTAGTGACCCAGTCAAAATTAGATCATCCACGTATAACACGAGAATGAGTAGCTCTCCTCCAACCATGAGATAAATCATAATAGAGGTTTGAATCTGCCTCACTCTTCACAAAGCCCATTTCTTGCAAGTAGTTGCCAATCCTACCATACCACGCTTTGAGAGCTTGCTTGAGTCCGTATAGCTCTCTCTTCAACCTACATACATGAGTTTCCCTCCCATGCGTCTCAAATCCCTTCAACTCTTCAATGTACACCTCCTCTATAACTTCGTTAAGGAACACTAACTTGACATCCATTTGATGGATCTACCATCCCATTTGTGCAGCAAGTGAGATCACAACCCTAATAGAAGTACACCTAGCCACTAGAGAAAATGTCTCATAATCTATTCCCTCTTTTTGAGGGAACCCCTTGGCCACGAACCTTGACTTGAAATTTTCTACACTGCCATCTACAGCATGCTTGATCTTGTAGATCCAGCGAGAACCAACCACTACCCTATCCAACAATCTAGGCACCCCAAACATCATTCGGCATGATGGAGTTGTACTCCACCATTGCATCCTGCCACACCTGGTGTTGTGCAGCCTCCTGATAGTTGGAAGGCTCACTATTGATGAGCCCACTCATCAACACCTTGTACCCTGAATATCTCTTCGGCGATCTCTTGTCCCTAGTGCTCGATCTAGGAGCTCCCACAAACTCCTGCGCATCTCTCATGTTAGTTTTTGTAGCATTGAATGGTGTTCTAGTCTCAAACTTTGTGGAGAGGCTAAAACATAGGAGATCTCCAAAACCCAGAAATCATTTCTCGAAATTCCACCTAGAGATAGTTCAATTAAATTAATTGACCCTCATTTGAATTTTTCCTAAGTCTAACTTAGGAAAACTGATTAATTAATAATAATTAACTGAGAAAGGTCAGAATTCTCTAGAAACTCACATGGATCGACTTAGAGATGATATCAGCCATCAATTAAGATTTAATCTTAGTCGTTGAAGTCTCAATTGGAGATTATAAGACGAGGTCAATGCGTAGATGGAGAACACACTTTGAGAGCAAGTTTCCTTGGCAGTTCGATTTTCCAAAGAGCAACATCATGTTGGAAGAGTTTGATTCAGAGAGAGGACGCAAAGACAAAGAAGGGCAGAGACAGTGAGACAGGAGGAAGTCTTCCAGTTTTGGAGAGTCAGTCAAAGGAGGGTCAAGTTGCCTCAATGGAGCTGCGCAGGGCCTGTACAAAAGCTTCAGAGGCAAAGTTCGATTTGGCTAGACAAAGGGTCGATTCAATTGCAAGAGGCCAGGAGAATTTTCGGAAGGGCCAACGAGTCATTCTCAGAGGTTGAGTTGAGCAGACAACTTGATTAGTTGCAACTTCTGTTGAATTTTTTAAGTCTATCCCTTAGAAAATTAATCTGTATTTTGCCGGTTTATTTCTTCTACTTGTTTAAATTTGAACAAGTTATTTAATACATTTCAATATCGAAATAAACACAATACAATCACAACATCCACAGAACATCAACTGAAAGAAAACAAGCACACAAGTGGCACCGTTATTTTTGGACAAATTGTCCGCAAAAAAACCCAATGCGAGAAAACCGATGCAACTATTCAGAGGGTTATATTATTATGCAATATATCTGAGTACAACTAGGTGCCTAACTGGCTCACCCGACAAAGAAAAATACACAACAGCAATACCTATATATTCGGAAATAGGTATTCAAAAAACCTATCCCACGAAACCCTCTCCAGCATAACTAAAGCTCAGCGTTGGCCCTTCTGGCCTCTGCGTTAGCCTTCTGCTGACCTATGTCAACCCCAGGACCCTCTGCGTCAACCCTCTGAGGGACTGCGCAGCCTCTGGCACCCTCTGCGTGGATGATGCAGTCCCTCTGGCCTCTACGTTGTCTCTGCTAGGCTCTGCGTAGCCTGGACTAGTTGTTTCTCTCGTTCTCTCAGTATTGTCTCTACCCCTCTGCCTCGTACTCACTACCCCTCACTGTTGGTCACTGATTCAACTTTTCTTAGCAACCCCGCTCTAGAAAAATGAATGACTAATCACTCTGGTGTGTTCTCCAACTGACCCTCAAGCCTCCTCTTATACTTTTCTTGTTGGTCCTTCAACGGCCGAGATTAAATCTCTAATCAACAGCTAAGATTAGATTTGGCT
Organism: Pinus taeda; assembly: GCA_000404065.3. Lineage (NCBI taxonomy): Eukaryota > Viridiplantae > Streptophyta > Pinopsida > Pinales > Pinaceae > Pinus > Pinus taeda. The sequence goes on from APFE030844891.1 coordinate 142,295, forward strand.
TGATCCATGACTTTTGGAACCTTCTAACCCAGTTTTATATTAATACCCATTAATATTTTACTTTTCATAAGCTTAGACTTAGGAACTCCATTAAAAATATTAATTATTTTAATATCTCCCAAACTGGGTACAATCTATCCAAACCATTTCTAGGTCATGGAGATCTCATGTGCTTTAGCCTCTCCACCAATTTTCATGGCTAGAGCACATCCGATGTTACCCCAAATCAACACTCCCTCTTAGCGAGGACTATGCTCTAGTAATACTCCTCACTGAGCATCACACTAATTATCCAGCACCAGTACCTGTGTTGATGCTAGGCCTCCCCGCCCAACATCCTCTGCACTGTTGCATCCTGTACTACTGCCAATGGCCCTACCACTGCCACTGTTGCATCCGTACGGCAACTCCCTCTGAATTTGTGTTGTTGCTAGTCCATCCTCCCAACAATGCATCTGCACTGCAACCCCCTCTCATCATGCTGCATTGTGCTATTGCACTGCAACTCAGTTACTGAGAAGTAAGTAATTGATCCACCCAACTTCTAACATCCCTATCAGGCTAGAAACACTCACGATGCTGAAGCTCCCTATACCGCTAACAAGTGCTCCCTCTACTGACCTTTGCGTTGTTGCAGCAATTCCCTGCACCTCGCACCATTGTACACCTCTTTGTGCCATCCTACACTGGTGCAACACCCCCATGCCTCTCACACTGTTGTAGCCTGCTAGCCTCGTGTTGCCTGGGGACTCCTACACTGTAGCACTCTCTGTCGCTTCATCCGCATCCATCTCTACTTACATCCGCCAGTGCTACTACTCCTCTTCGAGGCTCCAGTAGCAAGGTATAATCCAAGAGGTTGGGTGCCTCAAGGATTTTGCCCCTCATCGCTTGTAGTCCTCCTAACTACAGCTCGATGTCTCCCCACTTCTTCTCAAGTGGCACATGAGCATTCATGGCACAATCATCATCCTCCTCGACTTCTTTCTCTGCCCTCGCTGGCACTGCTTCGAGTCAGAAGCCTCTCCCTTACTCTTCTTCCTTGGACACTGGTTCGCACAGTGACCTAGTTCCCCATAATGGAAGCACTTGACCTTGGAGAGGTCCTTCTTCTTCCTCTTCTCCTGCTTTCCCGCAAGATGCTAGAGCCGCATCCTCTTCCTCTTCCTTCTTGATCTTGACTCCTTTGCTGCTACTCCCCGCCTTGCTCAGTCGTTTGATCTCTTTTTGACGAAGAGTCGTCCACAATTCTTCCCAATCTAGAAGACTCGTCCTGCCCAGTATGCTCTGGACAAATGTCTCCCAATCCTCGAAGACTGTGTTCAATGTAGTCCTTGTCATCAACTCCTGATCCAGTGTGACCCCTATGGAAGTTAATTGGTCACGGATCTCCTTCAACCGACTGAGGAAGCCATCTATCAACTTTCCCTTCTGCATCTGGTATGACCTTAGCTAATTCTCTAGGAGCATCCTCCTTTGCACAGAAGTATGTTGGTACAATGTCTTCAAAGTGTCCCACATCTCCTTTGTCGTTTCCTTCTCAAAAATATGTGGTATCACATGATCCTTGACCCCATCAAGAATGATGCACTTTGCTTTAGCCATTGCCTCCTCGTACCTTTCATTAGCTATCGAGTCAACTGGGATAGCCATCACTCTCAAGGCGAAGCCCTTGATACAATGTCTGTCTAGAATGGACAAGATCCTGCCCTTCCAGACCACAAAGTTGGACGCTCTGTCCAGCCTGTCCTGATCTCTCATCTCATTCACGGCCATCTCGCTACTTTTCTGTCGACTCCTCCAAGTCCCTTTACTTCCCATCTTGAAGTTCTCAATTCGACTCCCGCTGAGTCTCTCTACTTCCCATCTGGAAGTTCTCTTCTGGACTCCCTCCAAGTCCCGATTTCCCTCCTAGAAATCCTTTTGCCAACTATCAAGTTGCTCCTCTCTGATCATCTGTGCAACTACAACACTGATCCAGATTCCTCGGCTAGAAATCTACCTCGACAGCAACTCCCTCTACATTAATCTTGCCCTTTTAGGTATTGGTCTAACCACAATAACCCATCAACTTCGCTCTGCAAACTACCCACAGCCTCCTATGCCCCAGCAACTGAAGGAATGAGCCTCTTGGCTCTGTGCAATCTCGGAACTGGCAAAACAGCTCCCTCAGCCAACTTCATCAGCCCACTTGGCCTCTGCGTGGCTCTGTGTGAGCCTATTTCTGCCCTCCTCAGCCTCTACGCTACCTCTCTCTGGCCCAGACTGATGACGTAGTCCCTCTGCGTCACTCCTTCCTCTGTCGCTTTCTGTAATGATCAACTCTGTCACTCGAGACAGCTGAATCTGCTACAAATGCTTTGTTAAACTGATGCCTTCAGTTTTCTTGTGATCTGCAACCATGCTCTGATACCATGTTGAATTTTCTATGTCTATCCGTTAGAAAATTAATATGTATTCTGCTAGTTTATTTCTTCTACTTGTTTAAATTCGAACAAGTTATTCAATACATTTAAATATTGAAATAAACACAATATAGTCACAACATCTACAGATCATCACCTGAAAGAAAACAAGCACAGAAGTGACATCATTATTTTTGGACAAATGTCCCTGGAAAAACCCAATGCGGGAAAATAGATGCAGCGATTGAGAAGGTTATATTATTATGCAGTCTATTGTACAACTGGGAGCCTAACCGGCTCACCCGACAGAGAAAAATACACAACAGCAATACCTCTATATTCAGAAACAGGTATTCAGAAAACCTGCAATGAAACCCTCTCCGGCACAACTGAAGCTCAGCGTTGGCCCTTCTGGCCTTTGCGTCAGTCTTCAGCTAACCTGCGTCAACCCCAGGACCCTCTGTGTCAGCCCTCTGAGGCACTGCACAACCTCTGGGACCCTCTGCGTCACTCCAGCAGTCTCTGCGTGGATGACGAGGTCCCTTTGGCCTCTGCATTGTCTCTGTTGGGCTCTACGTAACCTGGACTGGTTGTTGCTCTTGCTCTCTTTGCTTCTGCACTGGTCTCTCAGTCAATGTTGCACAAAGCGGGAGCGAAGCGGAAGCGTTTTTTGGAAGCGGGGACGCCGAAGCGTCATTTTCCAAAAATCTAGGAAGCGAAGCGTCTGCTATATATA
>APFE030844891.1:152579-165277 GCA_000404065.3 Pinus taeda
TTTATGTGCCAGGGATGAGGAAGAACCTCATATTCGTCTCAGCTTTGGAGGACAGAGGATATGAGGTACTGTTCAGGGGAGGACAGGTGTTGATGTATCCCAGGGGCACTCCAGCTGATTCAGCTAGAGCGATAGGTGTACGCCATGCAAAGGTGTACAAGTTTACATTCCAGCCCCTTTTGGCATTGAGCAATAGTACCGACAGCAGAGCTAGCAGTTCTGAGTTGTGTGAGATTTGGCATCATAGGATGGGGCATATGTATCATGGAGCCTTGAGGACCTTGCGGGAGATCACTACAGGTATGCCAGATTTCAGTACTGATCACTTTGATACTTGCAGAGGATGTGGCAAGTTTGCCAAATCCCCTTTTCCTAGCAGTGACAGCAGAGCGACTGGAATACTTGATTTGATTCATGCCGATGTGAGCGGTCGGATGTCTCATGTTTCCTTGAGTGGATATGAGTACTATGTTTTATTCATTGATGATCACTCCAGAAGGACCTGGATTTATTTCTTGAAGACCAAGAGTGAGGTCTTCAAGCAGTTTCAGGGGTTTAGAGCTCTTGTGGAGATACAGACAAGTCGGAAGATCAAGTCCCTGAGGTCGGACAATGGGGGAGAGTACACCCTTGGAGAGTTGTTGACTATTGTGCGGAGGCAGGCATTAGGAGGGAGTTCACTGTTCCTTACAACCCCCAGCAGAACGGGGTTGCGGAGAGGAAGAACAAATCCATCGAAGGGGCTGCCAAAGCCATGTTACATGATCAGGGGTTGCCATTGTTCTTGTGGGTAGAGACCTGCAACACAGCTGTTTATTTGCAGAACAGGAGTCTGCATCGTGCCTTGGGGCACATGACTCCGGAGGAGGCTTTTTCTGAGAAGAAGCCTGATATTGGTCATCTTCGTATCTTTGGGTGCATTACATACTCCTACATACCCAAGGAGAAGAGGACCAAACTAGAGCCCACCGCAAAGAGGGGTATCTTTGTGGACCACAGTGAGACCTCAAAGGCCTTTCGGATTTACATTCCTGCACGGAGGAAAGTTGTTGTCAGGCGGGATGTGAAGTTCGAGGAGGACAGGGCCTTTAGGAGGTCACGGAAGTTAGAGTATCTGGATCAACCAGACCCTTAGCAACAGTTGAGTCAGACGTAGGGATCCAGTGGGCAGGGATCAGGAGGATCCGGAGGTACATCTATGGTGATGTCAGGTCCGTTAGTGAGCAGTGGCTCGCCGAGCCAAAGGGGTGGTGCTCCGGACAGCATGCAGAGCAGTCCACAGAGCAGTTCACTAGGGAGTCCACTGATGGACAGTTCACACGGTACCTCAACTTCTACAGGTTCAGGTGCAGGCAGGAGGACAGCAGACAAACAATTAGGAGTTCAAGCTCCTGATGATGATGAGGAGGAGTTTCATTCTCCAATGGGAGAAGTATGCTCAAGGAAGAGGAAGCTCAAGTGGCTTCAAGACACCTTGAGAGATGCCACATCTATTGCTGAGCCTAAGAGGCCGGTCAAAGAGAGTAGACCACCTGAGAGGTTTTGTAGCTATATGGCAATGGCTACAAGCATCCTTGACCCTGAGCCTTCTAGCTATGAGGAGGCAGCTAGCTAGCAGGTCTGGAGAGAGGCCATGCAAGAGGAGTATTCTTCTATCATGAAGAATGATGTTTGGGAGGTGGTGCCGAGGCCTGAGGGCAAATCCGTGGTTACTTCCAGATGGCTTTACAAGGTAAAGCAAGTTGCAGATGGCAACATTGAGAAATTCAAAGCGAGGTTTGTGGCTAGAGGTTTCTCTCAAGTAGAAGGAGTTAATTATGAGGAGACCTTCGCTCCCGTGGCTCGATATACTTCGATCCGCTCCATTATATCGATAGCAGCAGAGATGGGTTGGAAGATCCACCAAATGGATATGAAGACTGCATTTCTCAATGGCTTCATACAGGAGGAGGTGTACATTGAGCAGCCACAGGTCTTTGAGGTGCATGGGAAGGAGTCCCATGTGTGCAGACTAAAGAAGGCCCTTTATGGCCTGAAGCAAGCTCTCAGAGCTTAGTACTCCAGGATAGATACATACTTGCAGGGGATGGGTTTCACAAAGAGTGAGGCAGATCCGAACCTTTACTATATTGTGATAGGTGAGGAGTCTCTCATTCTGGTGCTGTATGTGGATGATTTGGTCATTACAGGTGCAGAGAGACTCATAGAGCACTGCAAGAGAGATCTTGCGGTAGAGTTTGAGATGAAGGACATCGGCTTGATGCATTACTTTTTGGGTTTGGAGATGTGGCAGGACGAGGGGCAGTTCTTCCTGGGGCAGGGGAAGTATATTGTGGACATCCTTGGCAGATTCCACATGGAGGATTGTAAACCCATGTCGACACCGATGATCACCAACTAGAAGAAGCTTCATGCTTCGAATTCCGAGTTGGTGGATCCCACATTGTACAGGCAGCTGATTGGTTCCTTGATGTATTTGGTCAGCACTAGACTAGATATTTGTTTTGCAGTCAACACGATGAGTCAGTTTATGTGTGAGCCTATGAAGGTTCACTGGGTAGCTGCAAAACACAAACACATTTTGCGGTACTTGCAGGGGATAGTGGACTATCGTCTGGACTACAAGCAGGGGGATGGAGTGAGATTGGCAGGTTGTGCTTCTGATCGGAAGAGCACTTCATGGTGTCGTTTTGGGTTGGGTTCGGCAGTAGTGTCATGGTTCAGCCGAAAGCAGCAATCAATAGCATTGAGTTCAGTGGAAGCAGAGTATATGGCAGCCAGCCTAGCTAGTTGTGAGGCCATCTGGCTTCGCAAGATGTTGTTTGGCTTATTTGGTCAGCCATTGAGACCCTCAGTTATTTACTGTGATAATCAGAGACGGAGAATCCAGTATTTCATGACAAGTCAAAGCATATCGGGATCAAATATCATTTCATCAGAGACTATGTTCAGAAGGGAGCTATGAAGCTTGAGTATATTCCCACTGATAAGCAAGTTGCAGATATTCTTACCAAAGCCTTACCACGGGGCAAGCATGTCTACTTCAGAGACAAGATGCGTGTGGTGAGGAACACCTTCCTTGGTAAGAGGGAGCGTTGAAATTTGGTACCAGAGGACAGGTGGTTCCCTAAGGCTTTGATCTTTGGCCTAGGGAAAAGTGTCCAAAAGAATTTAATTTTTCTCCTAAAGTGACTTTATAATTTCTATAAAGTCAAATCTAATTTAAAAGTGACTTTAAGTAATAAAGTTACTAAAGTCTAATTTTAAAGTGACTTTAACAAAGTCAATATAAAATTAGAAAGGAAAAGTGACTTTGGACATAAATGATTAAATGGGTCTTTATTAAAGTAGGGTGAACTAAAAAATAGAAAGTGAGATTTAAATGAGCATTTAATCTTAGCCTTAGATCTCAATCTATTTCAGCCATTGGATTTAGGGATTCCCCAAAAGTCACTTAGGGTTAGATTAAAGGAGGGAAAGGAGGAAAATGTCATATTATTCTTTCATGAGCAGATTGAGAGAAGGAGAGCAAGAGAGCAAGGGAGATTTCTGGACAGTGAGGAAAAGGAGGCAGCAGCTTGGCACACATTCCAAGGCAGTGTTTCAACAAGTCCGTATAGCTGAGTTAGCACACAGTGAAAGGCAGATTTTGGGCACAATATTCTAGAAAGGTCGTATAGCAGAAATCCGTACAGCTGTACTGTTGTTTTTCTGCACAGAAATCGAGGAAAACCGTACAGTAGCATTTATGGCAGCTTGCACACTTTTCTAGGCAGTCCGTACAGCAGCATTTAAGGCTGAAATTTGGGCACAAAAATCGAGGAGGTTGTACAGCATTTATTGCTATTCTGTTTTGTTGTTTGCAAGTTTTTTCCAGTTGGCTGAGGCACGGAAAACGAGATAAATTGTAAAGGTTTGCTTGCTGATTTTTTTGTTGAATATTTCTCTCACTGTAAAAAGCATTTTCCATAAATAAAGAGCTTTCGAACTGGTTTTCCCCAAGATTTGTAGGGGGTTTTTCCAAGGTCACCTTGACCAAAAATCACTGTGTTTAAATATGTTGAATGGCTGTTTGTATGTGCTGATATTTATTTCTGCATTTTCCAGCATTCCGTAATATTTCCAGAATTTGTGTTTTCAGCAAAATTTATTTTCCAGTTGTTGAATGTATGGATATGGGAAAGGGCATTTAACTATTTTGGAGAAATAAGGTGAAACTGAAAATCGGGGTGGGAAATGAGAAATTTCTCCACTAGCTATCAGGAGATCGCACAACATCAGGTGTGGATAGATGCCATGGTGGAAGAGTATAGCTCCATCATGTGAAAATTTCATCTATCACAGCAACTGGAAATTATTTTTCTCATTGTTAATTTATTTAACAATTTTCATGTCGTCTACTACGGTAAATATCAAACAATTCACACTATAATTTGCACAAAAAAACTACAAAAGGAAATAGCACTGGAAACTAAGAAAATCTAGCACAGACACAAAATTTGACACAATTTTTTCTAGACAAAAGTCACTAGAAAAACCCAACTTGAGAAAACTGGTGCAGCAGTTGAGGGTTTTGTTATTATGCAGCAGTGAAAATTATGAGTACAATCTATGGATGCCCAACTGGAAATCCAATCAACAAGTATCTCACAGAAATAATTAGAGAGAAAGTTCTCTCACCCCACAAGAAATCCCGACACTAGCTCCTTAAGAAAAATTGGTCATCCAAACTCAAGCATAGGCCCTCTGTGCAGTCCCTGCACTGCCTCTCACACGTGTGGCTCAAATCTGCCTCTGAGCAAGCCATCTAGCCTGTCTCTGTTCTTAGAAGTGACTCTCCGACCCTCTGGAAGACTTTCTCAGCTTATGGAAGCTTAATCAACTTCCTCTCCAACTAAATCGAATTGCTTTGCTTCAGCGACTGCGCAATCCTTGCGCTGCTTCTGCCTGGATCACTTTTGTCACTTGCTACCACCTCTCTGGATTTGGAAAACTTCCTTCAAATCACTTTCCCTGCCCCTCACTGTCTCTACTTCGATCTTTGGCTCTCCAGCAACTGTTGCTGCTCTTTGGAAATCGATCTGCAAAGGAAATCGAACTGTTGAAGTGTCTCTGGTGTATTCTCCAAGTTCCCATCTACTTCTTCTTAGAATCCTCTTTTGGAGAAACAACAGCCAATATTAAAACTTAATCTAGGGCTAGGATCATCTTGAAGTCGATCCATGTGATTTTCTAGACTATTCTCACCTTGACTTAATTAATTATGATTAATTAACCAGTTTTCCTAAGTTTATACTTAGGAAACATCAAAAAAAGAGGTTAATAATCTAATTAAGTCATCTCTAGGTGGAATTTCTAGAAATGATTTATGGGTTTTGGAGATCTCATGCATTCTAGCATGTCCACCAGATTTCGTGGCTAGAACACATCCAATGCTACAAAAATTAACACTCCCTCTTAGCAAGGATTGTTTTCTAGTGTTGCACCCCTTGTCATAACACTCTATCTTTGTGTCATCCCATGTCACACTGTTGATGTCTGGCTACTATTGCCCACCAACCACTACACAACCATACTGCTTCCAGCATCGCATCTGCACTGGAACTCCCTCTCATTTGTTGTTGCAATTGCAACTACTGTAATTGAGAAGCATCTGAAATACTGAATCAACTGTTTTCAATTTGATGAATCTGCGTTGCTACCAACTCCGTACTGAGCCACCTTCTTTGCGCTCCTTAGCATCTAACTGCTACTAGTCTGCAAATGTCACTCATGTACTGACTGCATCAACTGCCACTGATCCATCCTGCTACTAAATATTGTGGGCCCCCATAGCCAAGTAATGATCCATGAGGTGGACTCCTCAAGGACCATGCCCAATCTCTATAGCTCTCTAGAGCTATAGCACCAAATCACCCCACCTCACTCCTGGAGGTATATCTGCGAACATAGCAAACTCTTCCTCTAGCCTAGAGGAAAGCTTGTTTATTTCTGTTGATGTTCCCTACTAGTCTTGCTTCTCCTTTTTCTCCTTCTTCCTGAGAGGACACTACGTGTTGCAATGACCGGATTCACCACATCTGAAGCACTTGACCTTTGACAGCTCCTCCTTCTTCTTCTTTTGCTCCCCTTGCCCCTGACTGGGAACCTTTGATGCTAGGGCCGCATTCTCCTCCTTCACACCCTTTGATCCATTGCTATTGTTGCCACTGATGGAGCTCTTTAGCAGGGCTCACCTAAACTCCTCCTCCTACAAGTTGGACCACATTCTATCCTAGTTTGATAGCCTATCTTTGCCCAATATGCTTTGGACAAAAACTTGCCAATCCTCTAAGACACTGTTTAGTGCTAACCGTGCCAATCCTTTAAGACACTATCTAGTGCTAACCATACTAACTCTAAAAGTTGAGGTGTTGCCCCAACAGTTGCAAGTTGGTCTCGAACCCCCTCAATTCTAGTGAGGAAGGGAATTACGTCTTCCCCTTTCTGCATCCTGATGCATCTCAGCTTCTCTTCCAAGAACATCTTCCGTTGCTGGAAGTACCTTGGTATAGCTTGGAGAGAGCAACCCACATCTTTTTGGTCAATCCCTTGGCCGCAATATGTGAGACTATATGATCCTGGACTCTATCTAGGATCAACTGCCTTGCCTTCGCCATTTCCTTCTTGTACTCCTTGAGTTGATCTGCATCCTAGGGAACTGCTACCACATTATCTATGTAGGCTTTCAAGCCATATTCATTTAGAAAGAAGGACATCCTAGCCTCCCCGATGACATACATAGTTGGAGGAACCCTCCAACCTATCCTGATCTCTAAGCCCTGCAGTGGCCATCTCAAATCGAGTCGAAAACACCCTCTTTCCCTCTGCTTGGTTGTTGCTCTGCTACTCGTACTCCATTCTGGAATGTGTGCATCTGCTAGCTACTACTGCCAATCTGCCTCGGAAAATCGAACTTCTAAGACTCAAAGTTCCATGAGAAAAAATTTCCCTCTACTATGTGTGCTTTTCTCTTCCAATCATTTCTGGTTTTGCTGCTGCAAAACCCTATAAGTCTAACCAAATATCTACTCAACGAAAATCTAAGATGCTACTGCTCCCTCTTACTATTGGAATCATTGTCCTGGGAAAATCGAATTTTTCTGCCAATCCTGCAACTGAAAATCGAATTCTTCCCCCAGCAATTCGACCTACCTGTCAATGAACAATGCAACCACTAGGAATTTCGACTTGTTATTCCCATTGAATAATGAAATTCCCTTCTTTGCTTTTGAGCTTCCCTGCAGAACACTCATGCTCTGGTACCATGTGAAAATTTTATCTATCACAACAACTAGAAATTATTTTTCTAATTGTTAATTTATTTAACAATTTATGTATTGTCTGCTACAGTGAATACCAAATAATTCACACTGTGATTTTCACAAATAAACTGCAAAAGAAAATAGCTTTGGAAACTGAGAAAATATAGCACACATAAAATTTGACACAATTATTTTTGGACAAAAGTCCTCAGAAAAATCCAACTTGGGAAACTGGTGCAACAACTGAAGAATTTTATTATTATGCAGCGGTGAAAATTCTAAGTACAATCTATGGATCTAGCAATCCAATCAGCAAGTATCTGACAGAAATAATTAGAGAAAAAATTCTCTCACCTTGCAAGCAATCCCGACACTAACTCCTTCAGAAAAAATGGTCGCCCAAACCCCAGCATAGGCCTTCTGCGCAATCCCTGCGCTACCTCTCACACCTGTGGCTCAAATATGCCTCTAAGCAAGTCGTATAGCTTGTATCTGCTGTTGGAAGTGACTCTCCGGCCCTCTAGAAGACTTTCTCAAGCTCTGGAAGTTGAATCAACTTCCTCCCTAGCGAAATCGAATTGCTCTGCTTCAACTACTGCGCAGTCCTTCGTTGCTTCTGCGTGGATCACTTCTGTCAATTGTTGTTGCCTCTCCATATCTAGAAAACTTCCTCTAGATCACTATCCCTGCCCCTCACTGCCTTTGCCTCGATCTTTGGCTCTCTGGCAACTATTGCAACTCTCTGGAAATCGATCTACCAAGGAAATCGAACTATTGAGGTGTCTGGTGTAATCTCCAAGTCCCCATCGACTTCTTATAGTCCTTTGTTGGAGCACCAACGACCAAGATTAAAATTTAATCAAGGGTTAGGATCATCTTAAGGTCAATCCGTGTGAGTTTCTAGACTATTCTCACCTTGACTTAATTAACTCTGATTAATTAACCAATTTTCCTAAATTTAGACTTAGGAAACATTAAAAAAATAGGTTAATAATCTAATTAAGTCATCTCTAGGTGGAATTTCCAAAAACTATTTCTGGGTTTTGGAGATCTCATTCATTCTAGCCTCTATACGAAATTTCGTGGCTAGAACACATTTGATGCTACAAAAACTAACACATCATGACAAATGATGTTTAGGAGGTAGTGTTGAGCTCTAACTATAGGTCAGTTATGGGCTCTTGATGGATCTATAAGATCAAGTATTCTGCAGATGGCAGCGTGGAGATCAAGTATGCCGCAGATGGTAGCGTGCAGAAGTACAAAGCTAGGTTCGTGGCAAAGGGGTATGTGCAGAAGGAAGGGATAGACTATGAGGATACCTTCGCCCTAGTTGCTAGATATACTTCTATCCACTCCATTATATCTCTACTAGCACAGATGGAGTAGGAGATTCACCAGATGGATGTCCAGATAGCGTTCTTGAACGGGATGATAGAGGAGGAAGTCTACATCGAATAGTCAAAGGTATTTGAGACTCATGAGAGGCGCACACGTGTGCAAGCTAAAGAAATCTCTATACAAGCTCAAGCATGCTCCCAAGGGATGGTATGGTCGGATTGATAGCTACTTGCAGTAGATGGGATTTGTCAAGAGTGATGCAAATCCCAACCTTTACTACTTTATGGTAGAGGATGAACCACCCATCCTAGTGTTGTATGTGGATGACCTCTTCTTGACAACGTCATCAAGGCTCATAGAGGACTGCAAAAGGAAGCTGGTAGCAGAATTTGACAAGGACTTGGAGTTGATGCACTATTTCCTAGGATTGGAAGTGTGGTAGAAGGACAGGTATATCTTCCTTGGTCAAGGGAGATATGCTACAAAGATTCTGAAGAGATTTAGGATGCAGGATTGTAGACCCATGTCTACACCCATGATCACCAACTGGAAGAAGATTGACACATCAAACGACAAGGATGTTGACCCCACCTTGTATAGGCAACTTATCGATTCTGTCATGTATCTGGTCAACACTCTTAGCTAGTTTATCATGGAACCGAAGAGAGTGCACTGGACAGCAACGAGGCACATTCTAAGGTATTTGTGCGGCACAATAGAGTATGGGTTGAAATATACCTAAGGGTATAATGTCCGACTATGTCGATTCACAGATGCAGATTAGGCATGACAGGAAAAGTACCTCTGGGTATTGCTTCAATGTTGGATCAGAGATGGTTTCTTAGTGCAGCAGGAAGCAGAAGTCAGTGGCACTGAGCTCTATAGAAGCAGAGTATATGGTGACTAGCACAGCCACGTGAGAAGCTATATCTCTTCGGAAGTCGCTGGTGAGCTTGTTCTGACAAAGGATGGATGTGAGCGGTGTCTACTGCAATAATCAGAGTTTCATCAAGCTCTGTGAAAATCCTGTGTTCCATGACAGGTCGAAACACATAGATATTCGATGTCATTATATCAGAGATTGTGTGTAGCATGGAGCAGTCCAGCTATAGTATTTTCCCACAAAAGCGCAGGTTGCAGATATACTCACAAAATCTCTGGGAAGAGCTAAGTTTGTATATTTCAGAGAACAGTTGAGTATAGTGGAGAATCCATTTTAGTGGCAGGGGCAGAGTATTTTGGATGCTTCTCAGTTGCAATAGTTGCAGCAACAACAACAACAATAGTGAGATGGAGAGTTAGTTGGGTTGCAGTGGAGATGCAGAGTTGACAACAGTACATGTTGTATAGTGTAGTGTCAACAACAGCATGGTTCAGCGACAACCAATAGCAGATGAATCAGAGTTAGCATAGTAGTTAGGAAATCAAAAAGGCGGAAATATTTTCTTATGTTGAAAACCCCAATGCAGCAGTGAGAAATTCTAAGTACAACTGGATGCTGAAATCTAGCAATCCTACAGAGAAAAATACTGGCAAGAATATAGTGAGGAATTTCCCCACCCCACAAGCAATCCCCGACACAACTTGCCTTCAGAAACTCGGCCCTCTAACCCTCTGCGCAGCATGCTTGACGTCAAGCCTCTAACTGGTCTGTGATGAAGTCATTCTTCCTTTTTTTGGCTGGAAAAATGCTTCTCCGACACTCTGGGACTCCTTCCCGGCATCTAGAGCTGAAGTCGTCTTTCCCTCTCAGCAAATCAAACTTACCTCTCGAAGCTACAGCGCAGCCCCTGCGTCAGCTTCAACATGGCTCTTCTACCTCTCTAAATTGCACTCGTTGGATCTGGAATACTTCCTCAAGCCTCACTGTCTCTGATCGTCACTATATGCTTCGATCTCTAGCTCTCTTCGGCAACTGACTGCTGCTAATCTGGAAATCGATCTGTCAAGAAATCAAATTGCTCAAGTGTATTCCCCATCACCACATCAACCTCCTCTTATAATCCTTTGTTGAAACACCAACAGCAAAGATTAAAACTTCATCAATGGCTACGATCATCTCTAGATCGATCCGTGTGAGTTTCTAGATGATTCTCACCTTGACTTAATTAATACTGATTAATTAACCATATTCCCTAATTTCAGACGTAGGAAATATTTAAAAACTAGTTAATAATTTAATTAAGTCATTTCTAGGTAGAATTTCCAAAAACGAATTTTGGGTTTTGGAGATCTCATGTATTCTAGCCTCTCCACCAAATTTTGTGGCTAGAATACATCCGATGCTACAAAAACTAACACTCCTCTTAGCAAGGAATGTTTTCTAGTGTTGCACACCCTACCACAACACCATGTCTATGTATCATCTCCTGTCACACTATTGATGTCTAGCCATACTGCCCACCAACCACTGCGCAACTTTGATATATGTTGCATCTGTGCTACTGACGACACTGCCATACTGCTACCAACACTACAACTCCCTCTCATCTGTTGTTGTTGCAACTGCAACATCTGTAACTGAAAAGCATCCAAAACACTGAATCAACTGTGTTCAGTATGATGTATCTGTCTCCCGAGTCTCTAACTGCTAATAGCATTTGCATTGTCACTGAAGAATCTGCGCTGCCGCTAACTCTACACTACTACCAACTCTGCATTGTGTTCCACAACATCTGACTGCTACTAGTCTCTGCAACTGTCACTCTCGCATCTAACTGCATCAATTAACACTGATACATCCTGCTACTGAATATTATGGGCCCCTGTAGCCAGGTATTGGTCCATGAGGTTGACTCCTCCAGGATCTTGCCCAACTGCAACGCTTTGGAGCTAAAACACCAAGTCATCCCACCTCACCCCTAGAGGTATATCGGCAAACATAGCGAAGTCTTCCTCCAACCTAGAAGACAACCTGTCGATCTCTGCAGAAGTTTCTTGTTGCTCTTGCTTCTCCTCCTTGTCCTTCTTCCTAAGAGGACATTGGGTACTGTAGTGACCGAGCTCACCACACCTAAAGCACTTGACCTTTGGCAGGTCCTTCTTCTTCTTTCTTTGTTCCCCCTGTTCCTGACTGGGAACCTTTGATGCGAGGGCCACATTCTCCTCCTCCTTCACAGTCTTTGATCTACTGTTGCTACCATGGATGGAGCTCTTTAACAGGGCTTGTCTCAAATCCTCCTACTACAAAATGTTTGATAGGCTCTACCCCATATGCTTTAGGCAAAGACCTGCCAATCCTCTGAGATGCTATTGAGTGCCAATCGCACTAACTTCGTGGGTTGAGGCGTTGCCCCAATAGCTGAGAGTTGGTCTCAGACCTCCTGAATCCTAGTAAGGAAGGGGTCTATGCCTTCCCCTTTTTGCACCCAGATGAGTCTCAGTGGTAAATCTTCCACTGCTCAGAAGTACCCTGATATAACGTGGAGAGAGCATCCCACATCTGCTTGGCAGTATCTTTGCCAGTTGTATGTGAGACAACATGATCCCTAACTCCATCTAGGATCAACCGCTTCGCCCGCGCCATCTCTTTCTTATACTCTTTCTGTTGATTTGCATCCTGAGGAACCACCACTATTGCATCAATGTAGATTTTCAAGCCATATTCATCTAGAAGGAAGGACATCCTTGTCTTTCAGACGACGTAGTTGGAAGCTCCATCCAACTTGTCCTGATCACGAAAGCCCATCAATGGCCATCTCAATGAACTATCGAAAACTTCCTCTTTCCTTTTGCTCGGTTGCTATTCAGCTACTCGCACTCCCTTTTGGAGGGAGAAGATCAGCTCACAACTACTGCCAATTTGCAAGGAAAATCAAACTTCTTGAGACTAGAAGTTCCCTGAGGAAAATATTCCCTCTATGTGTGCTCTTCTGTCTTCCACCCAACGTTGGCTCTGCTCCAGCGAACTGCTGCAAAACACTCTGCATCCAGCTAGAGAATTGGCCAACGAAAAAATTTGAGTTGCTCCTCTATCTCTAGAATCACTCGATCTGGAAGCATCATTTTTTTCTGCCCCTCTCAGAAAAATCAGTCTTCCTTAATCAACTCGGC
>APFE030844903.1:0-17806 GCA_000404065.3 Pinus taeda
ATTTGGATGGGACAAACCTCCATTACGCATACATGTGCAGTAAACAACTATATACCTATAAAATAATATGGTGTTTTGTAATTTGGATGGGACAAATAACTATGTATACATGTGACAAATCTCCATTGCTATGTATACATGTGAGTGTAATATGCGGGTAATGATATTTTTTTTTAACAAAAAGTAAGACGAGAGGTGGAAATCAAGCATATGTTTTATTATTTTGTATATGTGATTTATGGTTTTTGGAGATTGGTGATTATTATGTTTGCATAATATTTGTACGAGACATATTCTTTAGAGATCATTTTTTTCTCGCTGAATTATAGAATCTAATCTCAAAAGTATCGAGAAAATTGAACCCATAATTTTTCAATAATAAAAATACTTTAACAACACTAACTCAACCAACTAAAATAATCCTCAAATATTATATAAATAATATATTAATTTTTTTTATTTATAAATTATAAATTTAACTATAATGTTAAATATAAGTTATAAATTTTATGAATAAAATGTTGATTTTTTTATTTTAATTGTATATTTAATAACAAATAATATAAATAAACAACTAGTCGATATAATTAACATGATTAAACACAAAAAAAAGCAAACTCAAATATTTGAAAATTATAATAATAATTACAATGGGAAAACCCATAAAAAGAAGCATACTTACTGGGATTTAAACTTAAATTTTTATTACCACAACCATTCCAATTACCCATTGGAATGTAGCTTAATAAACTATTTTAATTTTGATTTATCATGGTGCAAACATATTACACATTGGAATGTAGCTTAATAAACTATTTTAATTTTGATTTATCATGGTGTAAACATAAACTACTTAAGTTCATATTTTCATAATTTATATTTTGGAATTTTGTTATTCTTTTTAATATATATTTATATGGACTATATTTATTATTTAATAAAATTATTAGCCTTGGATTAATTAAGTACGAAGAAGTGAAAAAAAGAAAAAAGAAAAAAGAAAAAAGAAAAAATATTTAGATCTAAATCTTTCTTACGTTTAGAAAACACATAATGAAAATGGATATATATTAATTTATATTTTATTATTATTATTTTTTTATTTTACTGTTGGAGGAGTGATGTAGGTTTTGACCAGTGTTAGGGTTTACTATGCAAGTTTTATGCAGGATGTCGCCACTAACTTCAAGCCACGGAATGCAAAAAGGGATCCAAGTTCCAGGATTGAGGAGGTTACTTCTACCAATGGCATTGAAAGAGGCCTATTTTGGCTCAAGTATGTGGTGTCACGACAATCCACACAACGTGTTGCAACTATGGATCAATGCAGATGGGAGATCAAACACACTAGATGGGTTGGTTTTTCTTAGAATGTTGAAGATCCATCACAAAAAATCCCCTGATTTGTAAAATTTAGATGTCCTCAAGACTTATTGCTATGTTTCCTCTAGGTCTAAATCATTTTGCAAAAGATTCCCCATCTTGTCGAGGTTGGTGGGGGGGGGGGGGGGGGTGGTGAGGGTTAAAATAATATATCCGACCACAACAAGTTTCTGGGGGTGGTTCCAATCCTACATGCACAAATATACACGTCTCCCCACCTCCTGGATCCTAGATCTGTGCAGATATGATTGCATATTTAGATAAGAAGCAGGGTTTTTGCACAAAAAGAGAAAAATAAAAATATGAGATTTTTATCAAAAAATTAAATGGAAGGGCATTTACTCGATGGATCCGGGGTTTTGAACTAGTGAAACACTTGAAGAAAAACATACAAAGTGACATAGGAATACCAACAACAATCCAAATTTTGTTATATGAAGGAAAAGTGCTCCAGTATGCTCTCTAGCTGAAAGATTATGGTGTGGCAAGGGATTCTACCATAATATTAAATTTGAGGCTGTGAGGTGGACCTACAACCTTTAGAAACCCTAAGACAAATTCTAGAAACCTTAATGGATCCATCTCGTTTAAGGATTTAGTGAAAGGGAAGACTGTCACTTCAGTTGATCCGATTAAAAATATGCGAGGACCTTATATTGTTGAGAAAATGGACAAGGTACCAACTATGGATGTAAAAAACCCAAGGGTAAAATCATATTTTTTTGATCTACAATCAAAGGCATTAATATGTCATTTTAATGGTTTTTGGCCGAGACTTGAGGAATTATATTAGTGGGTGTTTTATTCTTGGACACAAAACTGTGACCTCTACTTATGCTCCAAAGGTCTCTTCATAGTACAATTTGACATGCAACAAAATAGGGAAAATGTTCTAAATGAAGGGCTATGGTTTTGTGGTAGAGATGGGTTTTTCATCACCCCATGGTTCCCATATTTTGATGTAACAAGCATGGTGGTAACAACAATGCCAATATGGGTGAGTTTACCAAACCTACCTCTTCCTTTTTGGCACCATCAGGTCTTGGAGGATATCATAAACACCATGGTAAATTAAAAAAAAATGGACATGAACAAAATTGCAAAAAATATCTTTACATTTTCTATAATATGTGTAAAAATAGGCCTTAACAAAGGTCTCTCTAATCGTATTCTTTTAAAAAATGAAAGCCTGCAGTGGGCATAGGTTTTAGATGTTGAGAATATGACATTCCAATGCCAAACTTGCTTTCAAACATGATATCTTCAGAATACCTTCCCACACGTAAAAAATATTCCAAAAAAGAAAAACAGGCAGGCCTCAAAGCCAAGGGGTTAGCAATTTCTTGACATTTTAGAAGATGAAGAAGAAGAGGCCATGGAAATTACTCCAAATATAGATGCACAAACTTAACCTGGTAGGCAAGCAAATGGAGGAGTTGGGAATCAACCAAGAATAGGGGCTCATTGCCAGAAGGAAACTGAATGAACAAAGATCATAGCAATAGAGCAACAAAAAGCGGAAACACCCACGAAAAAGGAATCAGGAGGTATAATGAGATTCTATGTATCTGAGCTCTCAGACTCAAACAAATAAGTCCCTCTAACAACATAAACTAATCACTTGGAAATCGTAACAACTACTCCCAAGCAAGGAGTTTGGAAAAAAGTGGAGAAAAAAAAGGGAAAAAAAGAAGCTAAATGACTTTTATGCAACATTTTATATACATAATTTATTTTTTTATTTTATTTTTATTTTACATCAACCGACAGATTAACATGACTTTAATTCTTATCAACATCTACAAAATATAAATTTGTCCTTTATTTCCAAATTAAATAAAATTACAATTTTCCCTTTGGAAATTTTTTATTTTATTTTAAACATTAATATATCAGATATCATTTTGGGATTCAACTGCGTTAAGTAAGTCATTCACGTATGACCATTTTGATGAGAGGTAGTCGTAACTGACTAATTTCTCATGATTTTTGAATAGTTCACTTAGCACTCATGGCATCGGGTGATGCTCACAGGGGTGAAGAAGTGGGATTGAAACTAGTGAAATGTGGAGAACGAATCACATAGCATCAATCATCACTTCCGGGGCTTGCACCCGGTAACCAGGACTTCCCAGGAGGTCACCCATCCCAGAACTCCTCTGGCTCAAGCGCGCTTAACTGTGGAGTTTTCCCCCACAATCAAGCCCACTTAGCTTGCTACCCCATTTGCAAAACCTTAGCAAGTATTGTGCCTCATGAACCATTCAAGTAGAGATCCCTTGACTCTTTTTGATTTTAAGTATGGGGGATTACGCAGTGTATTATATTAGATCTCATTTTGGGATTCAACTGCGTTAAGTAAGTCATTCACGTATGACCATTTCCATGAGAGGTAGTCGTAACTGACTAATTTCTCATGATTTTTGAATAGTTCACTTAGCACTCATTGCATCGGGTGATGCTCACAGGGGTGAAGAAGTGGGATTGAAACTAGTGAAAAATGGAGAACGAATTTATTTTTCATTTTAATTTATTAATATTATAAGTGTAATATTACATAACACTTCTTTTTATCATGTTATGATGTGCATCTAACTTCTATTATTGCAGCAATATAAAATATCTCATTCTTCATACATAATTAATGTGAATATCCTATAAAAAAACATGTACAATAATTTAAATGGTTACTTTTTAATTTTGTGAAAATAAAAGACCGATTTTGCATCCATCGTGGTTTATGTTTCTTCGCATACTTGTTTATGCTTGTGGTTATGTTTGTGTTATTGTTAGAAGTTAAAAAAATACTTCCTAACCCTGACTTCTTAATTAAAAGAAAATTGAGTACTTAAATGTTACAAGTCAGCTTTGTTTTATTAACTATATTTTCATATTTAAAAAATATGCATCTACCCTATAAAAATACAAAATAAAGAAAAATTATCCTATAAACGAAATATTTAAAAATAAGGTTGTGTTACATTAATTATTAAAGCTTCAAAACCACATAATTAACTCCAAGTGCTACTGCTATCAAAAAAATGATGAAACTCAACTTTTTAATAAAAGATACATTAACCCTTTTTTTTACTAATTAAATAAACCACTGTACACCACTTTTTATATTATTATATATATAATAATTATTAATAAACTATTATATTAATTTATCAATTAAATAAAACTATTTATAAACAAACCAATTATTATATAGATTTATTATATATTAAAATAGAGATTTGAAATAACTTCCATTTTAGAAATCATAATCATTTTTACACTGTGAAAAATGTATGGTTGAAAATACATTTAGGAGAAAATGTTGAATATTTCCACTCGTTCATGGATAATATTCTATATAAAGTGCATCACATATTATTATATTTGGGCAAATATAGTATAAGGCATTCAATTTTTCTTTTGATTGTCTATTAGTTTGTCTTTGACAAGATTTTTTTGTCATTTATCTATAATTTAATATTAGGAAATCAATTTTTATTATTTGTTATTATTGTTTAAATTTATTTATTTGTAATTTGGTTGGTTGAGGTTTTATTATGAGCTTTTTAGTAACTTTTTTTTTAATAGTTGTTATTTTTTTTTAGTTTTATTTTCCTTTTATTTAATTTTATGATTTTTAGAAGTAAAAGGAAATAAGAAAGCCTATGATTTTTTTTTATGATTTTTTAAAAAACTTTTTGTGAAAAAAACCTATAAAAAATCAATATGAATCTTGATTTTATAAATGATTTGTGATCTAATAAATTTTATTAGAAAATTGTTAATTTTAATTTTCTATTAAAACATAATATATAAAATCCATATCAATATAAAAAGATAATCCATTCAAAGGTGGATGCTAAATTTTAATATTACTTTCATATGAATGAGATTAAATATTTTTTTTTTTGTTTTATAATAGAAATATTTGGTTAAGTGGAAGTGGAAGAGAGCTCTAATTCCTAGGATTGTGGATTTAGCTCCCTTGGATAAGATCATTACCAACATTTGGATAGGTTACTATATTTTTAATGAATTACCTAAAAACATATGTAACCTCCAAATCACCATTCTTATTCACACACTAGTATTTTATCTTTAAATCCAATTTGTGGTTGTATCAATGTTGAATTGTAGATTCGCTGATATTTTATGAATGATATTGAGCCCTAGGTGTCCAAAAGAATTGTCTTCAAATTCTCAATTGGGCTTCCTCATCCATTAGTCTGCACCTATCTCTGGAGTCAAGTATTACAACATTTACTATTCTTAGAATTTAATTCTTTTCAATTGGTATCTATAAGCTATACTTTGAGGTAATTTAGGAACTATAAAGATGAATATGAGATATATAAAATGTGCAATTATTCTTGTACTAATTATTGCACTACAAATAGATGTGAATACTCTCTTTTCTGGGAATTCGTGGGAAAAGAAGAGTTGTCACTTATTGATTTGTCCATTCCATTGAAAGCTCTCGAGTTTGGCTGGGCACTTTTAACACCGCCAAAGATGCCTTTCTCTCTCGCGTGTTCAAGATGAGAGGATCTAGGGATTGGTTTGATTCCCCCCCTCTCGCCTCTAATTCAAACACAACTTTTTTTCCCTTGTTTTTTTCGAAGGATAATTTTAAAGGGGAATTTTGTTATTTGGAATACAAATTGGTATTTTTTTTCTTTTTTACTAAAGATAATTTTAAATGAGAGTTTTTTTTATTTGGAATACACATTGGTTTTAGACAATTTAAACCTCTGAGGTTCACGAGGAATAAATAGTTTGTAATTTTTTTGAAAATTTATATATTTATGTAATTTTATAAAAAAATTCATCCAATTGAAGTAATTCCACACATTCTTTATTCACATGCCTTATTAAATTCAAATATCTTTTATTTATCTTAACCCAATTACATTTGATTATCTTATTACATTATATTTTGTTTATAGTTTACAATATACTATTTATTTTTATTTTAAAGTGTGAATATATGAAGATTTGTATGCGAATTTTTTTATTAAATTTAAATTTAATAATAAAATATTAAAATAATTTTTAATTGTTGAATTTTTATTTTTATTTTTCCCGTAGAAAAAGTCGTAATTTTTATGGAGTCTGAAGACATTACTTTCTGTAGATGCCTAGGCATTCATCATGAGGCTATTAGCCTACCCATTCTGGCTGTAATGCTGTTTTTATGACAGTTGCGGCCATATACAAAAAGAAAGCTCAAAAAAGATATGGCAAAATTTTTTCCATATTCAGCCTCCACGCAGGGAGTTCAAGTGATCGTCAAGAAGTATTCATGAAGTACAATAAAAAACATACAGTTTTCAAAGCTTTGCTGCATGCAGGGAGATCATCTGTAACCATAAAAAAAAAGATTTACCACCACTCGTGGGTCGGATATGCGACTGTCTCATATTACAAGAGTTTGACATGGAGAAAATATAAAAAAACAGAAAGGAAGATAACAATATATATAAACAACAGCCTTCGATGTAAACCATTGTGCCAAAAAAAGAGTCCATGGGAAGGTAGAAAAAACTGCAGTTGTGTTATGTCTCCTGGTGAGGATGCAAATCTATAAACGACCTGTGGTAATATTGGTGGAACCTTCCGTCCACTTCTTCCTGTATCAACCAGTCTGCTTCTTGCCTGAGCGTTGCCTCCTTTGATAGGTGGCCCGCCCCTGTGTTGCGCTCCCTGTAAATGTGTTGACAAATAAATTTATCAAAATTTGCTGAGAGTCTGTGTGCCTCATCCAAAATATGTCTCAAAGAAAAAGCAGAGCAGTGAGCTGTTCTATTGAGCCAACTGCAGACTAGATTTGAGTCCCCAAAAAGTTGTAACTTAGTGTAGCGTTTCTCAAGGGCAAAATGGATGAGGTGTTTGGCCGTAGAGAGCTCAGCAAAATTGTTTGTACCCTTCCCCAGGTGTATTTGGATCTTAAAACAATGGTTTTCCCTTAAGTATAGTATGGCTCCTCCCCCACAACCTTGTTCTTGGGCTGAGTCGTCAAAATAGGCCCATGGGAAGGATTTGTCAATGAGTTCAGGCTGGATGGAATGGGGGGGTTTTTGAGGGGGGTCCTCGGGGAGGAGGTTGTAATCAGCAAGGATATGGGTTCTGATGGAGGACCAGAGGGGATCCTTACGGTCAAAAATGGCCCAGTTCCTCGCCGTCCAGATGGCCTAACACATTAGGAGGGGGATGTTTCTGTCTCTGCCATTGTGCTTCGCCAGCCAGTCCTGTCAGGCCTTTATGATAGAGTGCCCTTGCCAACGCTTAAGGGAGGGGAAAGATGACATGATGAGGGTCCATTTCTCTATAACAATTGGGCAGTTCAGAAATAAGTGTTCGGTATCTTCGTCATTTTCCTTACAGAGGTGGCACCAGAATGGTCCATGAAAGTTTCGCCTCATCAGATTTGAGCGAGTGGGGATCTTGTTGAAAAGGATGTTCCACATCAGCATTCGCATTCTAGGTGCTACTTTGAGTTTCCAGAGTGCTTTCCACCAATGTTGTACTGATTCTGGCTGTAAATGTTGTATGAGCTTTAGGTAGCCCTCTTTGGGGGAGTATTTCCCATTTTTGCAAAAGCCCAAACAACTTCATCTTCTTCCTGTGTTATCCTGATATGTGCCTGAGTGAGAGCTTTCGTGAAATCCACCCAGTCTTGCCTCTAATGCCTCGGGATATGGAGTTCTTGTGCTGTCTTCCATGCCTGCTGGAAGAAAGAGGGGTTTTCTGGATCTACAATGTTTGCTATATGAGTGACTCCCTGATTTTTTAGGAGGGTAATCAACTGTGCTGGAAGTCTGTGGGCATTTCCACATCCAATCCAGGGGTCTATTCCTATACGAACAGTGGTCCCCTGGTTTATCCTCCATGTTAGGCCTCCCTTGATGAGGGGGAGGGAGGATAGAACAACTTTCCATATGTTGGATATGTTACCACTTGCCTTGTGTTCTTTGTAGATCTAGTCAAAGGTGCTGTTTGGGGTGATATACTTATCATATACTACTCTCGTCCAGAGGCTGTGTGAGGTGATGAGCTGCCATCCTAGCTTTGTTGCTAGTGCTTTAGCGAAAAAATCCAGCCTTTTTATGCCCCATCCACCCCATTTCTTAGGCCTGGCAATTGTTTCCCATTTTACCCAGGCGAAGAGATTCCGCTGTTTGTTCCCCTTCCATAGGAATCTACAACAGATCTTTTGCAGTCTGGCTAGTATTCCCTTGGGGATGGAGGACAGAGACATCCAAAACACCCGTGTTGCTTCCGGTACTGCTTTTATGAGGGTGAGTCTTCCTGCCCTAGTAAGGTACCTGTTGTACCATACATTCAGTCTCTTTTCTACCTTAACAATTAACCAAATCCAATCGACGATTTTGTATCCCCTGGTTTTTAGTCTGAAGCCAAGGTATTTCAGGCCTTCCTCCATAGCGTGAGTGGGGAAAGGGAACTGGCGGATAATGTAGTGAACTTCATGTTGCGAGCATCCTATGACAGAGAGGGTAGATTTTTGAACATTGATGGTCATGCCTGTAGCCTTCTGGAAGAGGTCAAAAACATGCTATAGGGCACAAGTGTCAGCCAAACCCCCATTTAAGAATATGAGCACATCGTCCACAAAGAGGAGGTGGATTAGAGAAAGGTTGTTCGACATTTTTATTCCTGTAATTCTGCCCCTCCTGTGATCTGCTCCTATTAGTCTGCTTAGTCCTTCCATGATGAGCAGGAAAAGCAAAGGTGATAAAGGGAAGCCTTGTCTGAGGCCCCTCTTGGCAGTGAAGAAGGGAGTGGGAGATCCATTAAGGAGGATACTGTAGGCCACATCAGAAATGCAGCTCATGATCCATTTGATAAACATATAAGGGAAGCCCAGATGGGTGAGGAGCATACGGATGTAGAGCAGGCTAGCTTTGTCAAAATCTTTGGATAGGTCCACTTTTAAGATCATGCCTTTCAACTTCTTACTCTGCATCGAATTTAGGAGTTCCTGTGCAGATCCAATGGCTTCGTGTAGTGGCGATTCTGGAGGAAAGCAAACTGTTCGGGGGATATATGAGCCGAAAGGATGGGCTTTAGTCTATTTGCAAGGATTTTTGCCATGATTTTGTAGAGGCAGTTACATAAAGAGATGGGCTGGAAGTCATTGAAAGATATAGGATTGTCGGATATAGGAATGAGAGCAGTGAAAGTGGATTTGATGGCCGAGGGGATTTTCCTATTGAGACGGCAATGGTTGATTACAGTGAGGAGGTCTTGGCCGAATAGGTCGAAGAAAGCTATGTAGAACTCTATAGGCCAGCCATCAGGACTAGGGCTTTTGTCTCGTTGAAAACCCCGGATGGTAGCCTTAAGTTCCCCAAGCGTGACCTCTTTGGTTAATTCCCCTTCTTCTTCAGCGTCCACAAACCTGGGGAAATGTTTTGCCACTCTCATTATCTCTAGCAGGGTGGCTTCCCTCGGGGCCTTATAGGTATTCTTGAAGTGAGAGGTGGCCAAAGCTGCAAGTGCCCCCAAGGTGTGTACCTGTTGCCCCTGGTCATTTTGCAGCTCCCATATTGTGTTGATTGCTTTTCTGCCATTTACAAAGCCATGAAAAATTTTGTGTTCTCATCCCCTTCCTGTAGCCAAATCGCTCTGCTTCTTAGTCTCCAACTTGCTTCTCTGTCCTTTAGGACTTGTGTCCTTTGCTTGGTTAGTGACTCATAGGAGGCTTTTTGTTCCAAAGAAGGGAAGGTGCCTTTCGATTGAGAGTCCAGTTCTGCGATCATCTGCTCAGCTTGGGTTATGATTAGATCCTCCTGTTTCCTTTTCTTGTGGGCCCAAGCTCTAGATAATACCTTAATTTCAGAGAGATTTTGTACGAACCGAGTTGCTGGGTCCTCCTCCCCGGAGATTGGGTGGAATTTCCAGTAGTCGGATATTAGATTGATATAATATGGCTCCCATAGCCATGTGGAGTTGAATTTGAAAGGGGCTGTGTTCTTTTGTAGTCTGTTTCCAACCTCTAAATAAATGGGTCGGTGATTTGAGATTCCACCACTACCGACCCATTGACGAGATTTGGGGTGGCTGTTGTGGAAAGCCTCCTTGATGATAAAATGATCCAGTCTCCTAGCCAGGCTTTGTTCCCCTGTTCGGTTGTTCCTCCAGGTATGTTGAATCTTTGCCGAAGGTATATCAATCCAGTGGTGGATTTCCAACAGGTGCTCAAAAAAATCAGATAGAGGGTAAATCTGTGCTTGGTGTCCCCAAGATTTCGAGAAACCTAGGGAGAAATTCAGATCCCCACTAAGGATCACATTTTCTTCCAGGAGAAGGGGGGTGTTGAGAAGCTTTCTCCAGTATAACTCTCAATTTTGGTAGGGTCCATAGAGGTTGATAATTCTCATCTCTTCCTCCAGATCCCTGGAGTAGATATTAGCACCCAGAAACCCCCCCTCCCCATATGTTCTTCAGGTTAATGGTTCTCTACTTAAAACCAACAGTTATTCCCCCTGAGCGGCCCGAGACATCGAGAGCTTGGAAAATCCATCCTGGCATCCAGGAGCTTAGAGTGGAGATGACTGAGTCTGCCTTACAGAAGGTTTCTTGTAAAAGGATGATGTCGACCAAATCAGATAAGAGGAGATGCTTCAGGGCTAGTTTTTTTTCGGGGCTGGCCATCCCTCTGCAGTTGAAGGACAAGATTTTCATGGAGGGGGATGGGGAAGGGTTTCCTTTAATCTAAGTTCCCTTTCAATGGTGTGCTGTTTACCCATAATTACTTCATCACCCGCTTGTTCTTTAGCTTTGTGAAGATTGGATGGTCTGCCTCTACCTTGTTTGGGGGTGAGGATATGAGGGGAGGCCTCCAGCCCTATGGCATCCAGCTCTTTCTGCTTTGCAGTCGAGCGAGTGGAGTATCTCGGCGTGGAGGTTACGGAAGGGGAGGGAGTTGGGAGGGAGCGGTTAGGGGTGGACGAGAGGGAGCATGATGAGATAATGTCCGAAGGCTTCGGTATGGTGCAAGTCATGTACAGATGACCTGTCCTAAAGAGGAGGGGAGGAGCCCGGGGGACCGCAGCCGGGGCGAGTGCCTTCGGGGGGGGAGGGAAGGGATTCAAGACTGGAGGGGGTAAAAATGAGGATAGTGATAAAGATGATGAAAGATGAAGAGAACCAGAGGATACAGGGGGGAGAGACATACTCGATGAGAAGACGTCCCCTTTTGCTGCCTTTGAGCGCGTTAGAGGTGGAGATAGGGCCCTGTTCAGGATCCTGCTCTTCTTTTTCTACATTGGTGCAAGCGGCGCTTCCACAGTATCCGATGTTTTGATTTGTTCCGCTTTTTGTGCTGCTGCAACCTGTGGCTCAGGGATCCCAACATCCGGTGCAGTTTCCTTTTCTCCGCTATTTAGAGAGTTTTTCTTGAGGAGAGGGAAATCTTTGTACAGATGACCCACTTGGTGGCATCTCCTGCAGCGATAGGGGATTCCTTCATAATCCAATTTCTGCTTTCTCGAGAACGATTTCCATTGAATGGTAATATATTCCTGCAGACCACCCCTAGTATCCATATGCACTAGTATTCTGGCGTATGCCATCACTCTTGTAATGATGTATGACTTGTCTGACTCCATGTAAGTACCCAAGGTGTTGCCGATTCTCCTGAAGATGTCCTTGGACCAGTACTGTAGGGGCAAGCCTGGAAGTCTGATCCAGATTGGTCCAACCTCGATTTGTTCCGTCTTCGGGTCGAAGAGGGGCGACCATCTTTTGAGCAGGACTGGTGCTTTTTCAAAGTGCCAGAAAGACGACAAGACCCAGCTCGTGTGATTGGTCCTAGCGAACCTCAACGCGAACCATCCTCGCACGAATGTCTGGATGAAGGGGATTTTTTCCAGATGTTGACCTCAGATCTCCACTGCCCACTGCTTCAGTCTTTTCGCTGAGTAATTCCTACCCCTGATGCGACCCACCAACACCCTGTCCGCTAAATCCATGGCATCCCCCCATTGAATATCTTCTTCGAGCCTGAGAATGATGTCCGAAGTTCGGGATTTGAAACAACGCTGTTTCTTCGAAGGTCGGGAGGACATGCGATTAGGGTTTATAGGGACCCTGGCTTCGACCGGAGCCTCGAGCGGGGGAGGAGGGTGAGGGTTTGGGAGGGGGTCTGGGAAAGCCTCCGGGAGGGGTGGGATAGTATTGAAACTGCCGGAGGAGACGGGGGCCACAGAAGGGGAGCAAAAACCGATTGAGGGAGGGGGCCCAGGGGGGGCTCAACTTGAGCCGTGGGAGGGTGTACATACGGCGGATCTGATGGGCCAGCACAGGGGGAGGAGGCCTGAAAATAGTCCGAAAGAAAACCAAGAGAGGCCAGGGAGGGGATAGCAAAAGGCGTCCAGGTAGAGGGTTCTTCCAGATGAAGAGGGGAAGAGAGAATAGGGTCCGGCAACTGAGTGAGGTCCTCAATACTGGCCATCAAGCTATCGCTGTATAGACCTCCCGATGCTGCAAACGTGGATCGCCAGATGGAGCCGTCCGCCAGCGGAGAATCCGAATAGTCCACCTCGTCAAGGTCCATTACGCCAGGTGCTGAAAAACAGGTTAGAGCCTCGGAACCAGGTAACTGTCGGGGGCAGGCACCGACAGAGCTGTTTGGAGTAGGACCGTCCTGGGGCGGGTAGAGTGGTAACCGCTAGGGGCGGAATAGGCTGGAGGAAAAAGACGGGAGGACCCTAGCGAACAAGGAGCTGAGCTTGTAACCCTAACAGCGAGCATCAGTGATAAAAATAAAAACAAAAAGATGGAGAGTATGCGGGGTGAGAAGGTTATCGATCAGAGGAGAAAAGAGGTTCATAGTCTGGGCACATGTCGAGTGGGTGTCAGGGGGTGGCTGCAGGACCGATGCTGGCCTGCAACCCCGTTCCATTACCTCCGTTCAGGCCATGATGTACCAGGCCTAACCGTACCGGCTCTCCCGCCTTTCTCCACCGTATCCTCTCCTGCACAACCATTCACTTGTTCGTTGTCATTTTTAATTGTTCAAATTGTATAAGTTGTGGTTTGATAGTTTTAAATATATTGAATAGATTTATTTAAATAATAATGAATTTAATTCAAAACTAAATTATAAACTATTCAATAAACATTGTTACTGATTTTTGCTCCATTTCTATTAATTATAACAGTGAGCACAAAACAAACTCATCTAGATTGCCATAATTTCAGTTTTAATAAATATATTATTTTTCCCAAAAATTGGATCAATGGATATATTAATTTAGATGTTGATAAAAATTTGATTCCTTAACTTAAACGTATCACTAAATAAAGTTATATAATTTCATAACTGTTTCACCTTTCAACATTCCAAATTTCAATTTCCCTATATTTAAATTGCCACAAGTACTGGTTAGAATTTTTGTAACATATATTATAAAAATAACAGAAAAAATTATAATAAAATATATTAGTAAT
This sequence comes from Pinus taeda, assembly GCA_000404065.3. Classification (NCBI taxonomy): domain Eukaryota; kingdom Viridiplantae; phylum Streptophyta; class Pinopsida; order Pinales; family Pinaceae; genus Pinus; species Pinus taeda. Next base: position 13,858 of record APFE030844903.1, read on the forward strand.
ATTAATTCTTTTATAAAGTATTCTTAACATATTTAAACTTAAAAATATTTTTTATTATTTTATTATATTTTTTCCCTTCACTTTATTATTAAAATAAAAATATACTTTATTATTATTATTATTTTTCCATTCACTTTATAATAAAATATATTAATAGCATCGGTGTTTTTATAATAAAATATATTAATATCATTAGTGTTTTTATAAAATACGCATGAACTTGAAATACCTTAACTTTTAATACCTTAACTTTTTGTTTAAATAATAATGTGTAATAATCACAAATCAAAGGATCTCTAAAAATATAATATTATTTACAACTATTTACAACAATAGTTTAAAGTAAGCAAAAACTTTATCACAAAGCTTTAGATGTTAATAGTGTTTTACAATGATCCTGATCTCCTAAGTAACCTTTATAGAATTGTTCATAAGACATGCCCAATGTACAAATGTGATGGAAGTAGAAAACTCAACAACGTGGAGAAAATTCCACTACACATATATGCTAATGTAATAATAGTCTCCAACACATCACATGGTTAACAACCACGAGTCATAAATAACTTGCAAGAAATAACATCAATGTTATTCTAAAATAAATATCAAATAATAATGCAAAATACTTTCCAAACCAACTTTAAAATAATAATGAACATTAATAAATGTAAATGTAGACCTAATTATTATTTTCTAAATTAGTTTATTAAGATGTGGCACTTCATCATCATAATTTTTGTTACATCATTATTAGAGATTTTAGTTGATCATAAGAAATTACAAAGAATAATATCTAAAGTTTTCCCATTTAAAATAATGTTGATGTAATTTAGAGAAGTGTAATTTTTCTTTTCTTTCTCACACATTGATCCAATCCAAATGACAAGTTTTTGCCGTTAGAAGTACAAATTGTAGATATAAATTGTAATGTGAGCTTCTTCATGGCAACCTTGACTAATAAGCTCTGGATATTTAGGGAAGACGGGGTTTTAACCCAGGGGTTTGATTCAAGGGGAGATGAGAAGATCTGGAAGAAGCTAAGAGAGAACTGAAAAAATAACCCATAAAATATCAACCTAGTTTGAGTGCCATGAACCATTCACAGTCGCTGTTCAAAATGGAAGCAAAGGTTGATATAAGGTTGTATTAAGGTGAGATTGGCACTTTGAAGCTAAAACACCTTGCAATAATTAAAAGTTTATTTTAGTGTCCATCATATAGAGGAAGAACTAAATATTTTGTTTTCTTGGTTGATATTAGAGGGAAATTCCCTGACCTGGTGGGAAATTCATACAAAGACCTTGAGGTTGGAGGGTGATCCTCTAGTGACTAAGTGGGAGGATTTCAAAATCCTCATAAAGTCGCAATTTTTCCCTATTGGATATGTAGAAGACCAGTGGATATGATGGCATTACTTTAGGTAGAAGCAGGGGTAGAGTGTATAAGAGCACACCACAAAGTTCAGCAATATGGTCATAATGATGGGTATCTCCCCACAGAACCTAGACATACTTCTCAAGTATTTTTGGGGTCTACACAACCATTTTTGGAAGCAAGTGATGTTGTTCAAACCCAAATCAATGGATGAGGCTTGTGTACAGGCATGATACCTGGAGAACATAGGTCTGAAGAAAGGGAAATCAAGTGGATCGAAGCAATAGAAGCACCAAGATGCTTCTAAGGAGGTGAATAAGAAGTGGAAAGGGGGGAGGATTAAAATACGATATCCATAACATACCAGTGAAAAGATCCCATTAACCATTACAACCATTATAACATTGATGGTCATACAAAGGAGAAGTGTTGGAAGTTACATCTAGAGCTTAACTCGAAGAACAAAAAGAAAGATGTAAAGAAGAAGAACCTCATGGTCACTAATTTGAACAACCAGGTTGAAATTAACTCAGATGTGGATGAGAAGATCATATGTACATTAGTGCAGAAGGAGGTGAATCTAAGTAGCCTTTAACAACATGAAGATAATGAAAATACCATACTCGTCCATATACAAATACAGGTCAAGAAGACAAAGATTGATGCTTTGATCAACTCACGATCACAGGAAAATATCATTGCAACAAAGATGTTCAATAAATTGGGATTGGAAGTTCATGATCATCCAAGTCTGTATCCATTGGGATGGGTAAATAAGGATGCAAAGATAAAGGTAACAAAAAAATGCAAAGTTAGATTTATTATTAGTGCTAATTTTATTGATGAAGTAGAACTAGATTTAGTTGTTCTTGATGTATGTGGAATGGTATTTGGAAGTACCTATATGTACATTCAGGATGCAATCTTCTTGTAAAGAGCCAACTAGGACCTCCACATCCAGGATGGAAAATATTTCATCATCAACACGTAGAAGGGCAAGTTCAAAATTTCAGTGGTAAGTGCCAACCAAGGCAAGAAATTAATAAGTTCCAACAAGAAGTATGATTTACTATTTTTAAGAGAAAATCAGTTTGTAGAAGAGTCAGTAAGAGCAAAATAATCCTTGCAAGGGTGTTGGCTTGTTGGGGCCTGACCCAGGTTCAGAGTTAATTAGCCAAACAAATCCCTGTACTACTGGCCCTTTCGGCAACAGTCCGCAGAACGCGGACTGAGGTCTCACCCGATGTAGTATGTTGGCATTATGATTCTGGTTTGGCTCTATGGTACAGGTGTTGTACTTGATAGCAACTCACTCTTGTGGTAGATCTCAGTTTAGGCACTCAAAATCATGGAAAAAGAGATACCCGCAGGTGATCCTATGAGAAGATGCGGACCCGCAGGTACGCCGACCAAGACGTGCGGACATACACGCAGGTGCTTCGTTCAGAAGGTGCGGACCCCAGTTTCACTCTCTCCAATGCAGAAAAGCGCGTGCACGTGGGAATCTTTATGAATGGTCCATGGTATTTAGCCCGACATATTTGATCCTATGGTTTTGGTCCATGGTTTTGCATCTAAAAATATTGATCCAATGTATTGGGTTCATGGTATTGTGTTATTATGGTTTTGGACCGTGGTATTGTGAAAGGCTTGCCTATAAAAAGGAAAGGAGATCTCTTGGCCATACACTGGTGAAATTTGAATATCTTAAGATTTGAAATTTTAGGTGATTGGTTTTTTAAAAAGCTAGATCTAAATCAAGGAGAAAATTTAAGGCGAATCTATTGATAGGTCGTGATCTCTCGGGCGCATCAACAAATTTGTGGATCTGACTGATTGTGGCACATTGGAGGACTGTTAATTTGGCGCTAATCAGAAGTTCGCAGAAGATCCACAACGTAAGTGTGGGGGTACGCAGTGCAGGAGAAAGCGCAGTGCGGGGGTACGCAGCGCAGAAGAAGGCGTAGTGCGGGGTACGCAGCGAAGAAGAAGGTGCAGTACATGGGGTACGCAGAGAAGCAGAAGGCGCAGTGCGAGGTATGCAGCACAGAAGAAGACACAGTGCAGAGGTACGTTGTCAGACAGACAGTGCAGGTGCAAATCTGAGTAGAAGTACGCAGAGCACAAGAAAGATCAGGTGCGAATCTGCGCAGTTTAGACACAGAAGAGCTGCGGATATCCGCAGGTTTATATTGGTCAAATTCCAGACTTTTCTTTGAAGTATTTGTTGGTTGCATTTTATCTATTTGCTGCAGAGTTCTGGGTTTAGTTTACAGGTATTGCCTTTCTGTTTACAACATTCTGAGAAATTGGGTGATTCATTGGTTGATTGTATAAGGAGTTTGGTTGATTCATATGTACTTGTTGATTATTTGATGTCCATGGATCCAGTTTGAAAATTCATAAAACGTGGTCCTTAAAGAAGTAAAAAGAGCAAAGGGGGTTGTAGCTCCCTTTCAGGAGAGACTGGAAAACAAGAGAGGGTTGTAGCTCTCTGTAGGTTGCAGCCTGCGTACTGGTAAAGGACTGCACCAGTACAAAATCATTGTAAAAGGAGTTTCTAATTGAAAGAAGA
>APFE030844906.1:1925-22516 GCA_000404065.3 Pinus taeda
TTTGGATTCTGTTGAGAAGGTTGTTGTTGTGGAAATGGTAATGAAAGTTGTGGATTTTGATTTGGAGGTTGTGGAACTTGTTGGTTTTGAAAAGATGGAGGATATTGATCAAATTGAGCAAATCTCCCATAAGTATTTTGCATACCTTGTACCCATGATTGAAATGGATTTTATGGTTGGGGCCAAGGTTGTTGCCAAGGATTCCAACTTGGTGGGGGTTGAAAATTCATGGGGTTATTAAACCCTTGATTTTGTTGCCCCTGCCAAGGTCTCCTTGAAACAAAACAGAGAGACTCAATTGAATTTGGGTCTTCTTGAAAGACAACTTTGAGCCCATGAATTGAAGGACAATACTTGGTCTCATGGCTTTCTGTGCAAATCGTGCATGTTTCTACAACTTTTGCATCTAAGGGGCATTCCCTTAGAGCATGTTTCTTCCTACATTTTGGACAAAAGATGGCTAAAGCTTCAGCTTTTGATTTCTTCTTGTTTTGTATCTTAAGGGTGTCTAGTTGCTCATTAAGACTCCCTAAAATATCTGTTTTAAATTCATCAAGCATGTTGCTAATCTCAGCCCTACTCACTAATCCAGTTGCATATTTATCTGCTCTGATGAGAGAAGGATCTCTAGGCCCTTTTACAGTTTTAGATTTTCCCCTTGAGAGATGGACACATAGCTCTACTATATCATGAAGTGGAAGTTGAGATATATCTCCTTTCCCCATCATATTCAAAATATCTATCCATTCATCTCTAATGGCTTTTAGTAAAAGGGGTTTCAAGGTTTCTTCATCTAAGTTACTCATTTTTGCTCTTTTAAGGTTATACTGAAATCTTTCAAGTAGATCCTCCAAGTTTTCATCTTCTTTTTGTACCATTTTAAATAACTCGTCCTTATGATTGGTGGGCATACAATAGTCCAGGTATCCATCCAAAAATGTTTGTTTCATGTCATTCCAAGTCCTAATTGATTGAGTAACCAACCCCATGAACCATTTTAGAGCAGCTCCCTTCAATGTTGAAGGAAACAACTTGCATTTTTGATCATCTCCCATGTAATCATAAGTTCGACACACGACTTCAAACTCAAACAAAAATGTTTCGGGGTCCTCACTTCTCAACCCATAAAAGTTTGGGAGGAAAGATGGTGAGATATTTTTCATTTTTGTTCTAGATTCCTCATCCACTATAGGAAATCCAAATGAGTTGTCTCCATCCTTGTTTCCCCCATTGTTTCCTCTACCTCCTCCATTGTTTCCTCCTCCTCTACCTCTACCTCTACCTCCTCCAAATCCATTTACTACTTCCTCTGTCATGATAGCTTCCTCAAAGATTTCAGAGTCCTCTGGTTCTTCTATCAATGGCGAATGAGGAGGAATTTCTCCCTCTTCTTCTTCAGGTGATTCAACTTCTTCAATTACAATGTGTTTTCCTCTAGAAGCAAAGAAGGGGTCTTTTGCTAATTTAGATTCGGTGGATAGTGTGGGAGAGTCTCCTAATTCAACTACTGCCTCTTGAACTCCAGGGATCCTAAGGCTAGGAGTATGAGTTGGAGATGTTGGAGGTGTATCTTGCCTATACCTTGGAGTAGATGGAGTTGTAAAAATTGAACTCTTGGCCCTAGCTATAAATCTTCCTCTAGAATCTCTTGCTCTATGTATATCATTTTTATTTCTTCAAGTCAGGTTAATAATTCTCTTTCTGATCTTGCAGGTCACTCAAGGTGCAAGAAGAGAGCATACTCAAGGAAATATTAAATCAATAACTCTCTCTTTTCTGATCCTCCAGGTCACACTGGGTGCAACAGGAGAGCATACTTTGAGAAATCATCAATTTTTACCTTTCTTGAAATTTTTTCGTTTTTATATATATTTTTTTAGAAACTTGGCTACCTAGTTTCACTTCCCTGGAAACGGCGCCAAAATGTTTGGTCAATTTAGTGTGTTCTAAATTTCTATGTGAATTGTCAATCCGTGCGTCATAAACTATTGAAGTGAAGTGCACTATCTATGCAAGATAACCATTTTCTTATTTCCTTCAAGTTTTTAGTTTGTTTTTGGATTTATCTTCTTGTTGATTTCCTAATGTGAAATGGTGTGTGTGAGATGTGGATAATTGCATTCAATGAATAACTTCAAAGTGATCTCAAAGTATTCAAACTTTACAATGATGAAATCAAGATGTGCCTAAATTCTAATTAACAAAAGAATGAACTATGACTATGGAACCCAATATCCTTATTGTTGTTATAAAGAAGAGAAAAGGCTGAACTCAAAGCAATTGAAAGACTGAAATCAAAGTAAACTAATCATATCACATCAACTCATTTTTGACCCCTCACCATTTGACTCGCTCTGGCTATAGGGAAGTAGTCATACACAAATTGAATTATTTGATATCTAAGTTACATGAAATAAAACTAAGATTAAGCTACACATTCACTCTTACAATCCCTCATCATTTGGTAACTGAAGAATGATATGAATAGTTTAATCACTAACTTGCAGCAAAGTAAATAAATCAAAGAAGAAATAAGAAATAAGAAATGCTGGAAATAAAATCAATAAAGCAAATCAGCAGTAGGACAAGATAATCCCATGAATGTCATTAGTCATCAAAACCTATATGTACTGCACGGGCTTCCTATCAGAACCTGAAATGCAAACACTGATCAGTTTTCAACGAAATAAAAGCATGAGAGAACTTATGAACAGGTAAATGACATCAACCATAAGAAAATTAATATATGTACAACAAGTATCTATAGTATCAAAATCGTAAAACATAAGGAAAACATAAATCTATACATAAGCTACAAGACCTTGGTGTATAGGGGCCCTCTGCACCCTCGGTCATTCAAAACCAATCATGAATTTGAACCAAGAATCAGCGTTTTCTCATATATTGAAAAACAATCATGAAATAGAGACTAAGTCTCGGCTCCAAGGCTCTTACAACAGTCAAATTTTACACAACAACTAACTAGCTATACACATATGGAGATGCGTTATTTATAGCAGAGGAATACATAACAAACTAACATGGCCTGCGCAGGTGGCCAAGCACGTGAAAGACAAAATCCGAGGTTGTAGCAGTATGGTGGCCGTGGACAGTAAATCCAAGAGATGGTTTGTTGGATTCGGTCGATGAGTAGTCCCTAGGTGTTAATGCACCTCCTAAAACTCAGGACCTTGCCACGCAAACCTCCTCATGCTAAAAACAGGGCCGTGCCACCCCTTAACTCTTTATGTTGACCACCGTTTGATCGGCCTTGACCGCAGGTTTTTATGGATGATTTGGCTGAACCAAGGGTACACGCTCCATGTCCATGTCCTTTATAGCTTGCCCATGTGGCTAAGTTCTTCAATGGACACCTGTAGCATACAGTTTAACAAAATGGCTGCGGAAACTGATTTTGGCTGTGGAAAGTGGCAGATTTCGCAGCTGGTTGAACAAAAATCTAAACCAAATAGCAGTCACAAAACATAGTTAGGGAACCATTTATATACTCATTTTAAACTATTATGTAGTGATTTGATAGATTAGAGATTCAAGTAACTAGAGAAAAAGGCTGAAAAGGGATGTAGGGAAGGTGTAAGTTTAGGACTCAATAGTGATTTTAACGTTGCCTTCCATTTTTGGGAAAACAAAGGATGATCCTTGGTTAGAGATACTTTTTAAGAGAGTATGGAATACCTTATCAGTAAATTAGGTTTGATGTATATCAAGCCTTAGGAAAACAAATATACATGGAGTAATTGAGATATGGACCTCGGTCACATAGCTATAAATCAATTTATTGTGGCTAGTTCTTTCTTTCAGAATCATCTAGTGTCCTCTAGAATATTTTCTTAGAGTGGTTTTGATCACCATCCTATTTCTTTAAAATTTCATCTTGCAGATCAAATTAAGGGTGCATTTTCATGAAAAATAAGAGCTCTATTGAGCCATTTTAAGTGCTCAATCGAGCAATTTTTAAGCACTCAGTCAAGCTACTTAAGGACTTAGAGATAGCTAGATCAGAAATTTAAAGAAACCGTTAATTGAGCTCCTATGTAGCCTGAGTTAACATAACAACTCGATCAAGCTCTAGGGCTCAATCAAGATGAAGGGATTGATTGAGCCTCTATTTGTCATTAAAAGTCATGGTCGCAATCTTCCAAGCCATTTTGTGTAGACTACAAGGCAGACAAAAACCCAATTGATATGTTTAAATGCTCGCGTGAGGGTTTTGGAGCAATACCAAGCATTTGGGAGATGGAGTAGTGACCCCACCAATGTCTCTAAAGATCAAGGCAACCATTATTTGGATGCTAAGGTAGGTTTCTTATCATTTTTTGTCTATTTGAATTAAATTTTTTCTTTCAAAAGACAATAAATTAATTTGAAATGAAAAACCACCATACAAAAACCATGAAAACCCCCAAGAAAGCCCTTGAAAATGAGAAACAACCTATAAAACCACAAAAGGTCATCAAGAAAACATTTGGAAAAACAAAAAACAACCTAGAAAACCACAAAACGCCACCAAGAAACACCTTGAAAACCACAAAACACTAGGTAATTTAGCTTTTAATTTTTTTTCATTTCATTATATACATTTTCAATAATTGCAATTGTAGCATGTTTATTATGAATTTTTTCTAATTTTAATTGCTAAACTGTTTACTCTCTTATTATTTTATGTTTTGAAGTTTTTCTTAGGAATTTAGTGAAATGAATTTTCAAAATATTCTGATTTTTTATTATTTTAAATGCATTTTAAATTTCCAACAGATTTGACAAAAAATATGCCAAACAAATTTTGGAAACATAAAACAACCAAACTATAAAAAAGAAATAAACAAAGTATGAGATTAAGATAAAAATAATGAATATGGTTGCTCATGGAGAACCTTTATCTATCAAATAAAAAAAATCATTTCATTCCTTGTTTTAAATTTAAAATAATTTATATTTTAAATATTTTTATTAATAAACATTGTACAATTAGTTTTAAAACATTAATTATTTAGATAAAATATTACCTAAGCTAAAAGTTTGAAAATGAAAAAAAAATTGCTAATTAAATTTTATTATCTATGTGTATGTGTGTGAGTGTGACATGACATGACATGACATTTAACATAACTATATAACTATAGATATCATAACTATATCCTCAATTGTTATAACTGTAACATCACATAATTATATATTATAGTTCTATATATAACGTATAGCATAGCATGTTATAACATAACATAACATAACATAGTTATATAACTATTTAACATAACAAAATATATATATATATATATATATATGTTTATGTTAAATAGTTATATAACTATGTTATGTTATGTTATGTTTTTTTTTTTTTTCTCTGTAAGACTGAGCTAATTATATTACAAAAAAACGAAAATTTACATCTAGATTTACAAAAAGGCCGAAGCCTTGTTTCTCCGTGGAGAATTTCTCGTGACTATCCATCAGTACATCTGGCAACATAACCAGTTCCTTCCAACCTGCTGAACCAACATTTAATCGACACAGTAGGCTTTTGAGCCAACACAGCGGACAGATAACTTGACACGAAGGATCCCTTTACATGGCATAATCGACACGTAGACTGACATCGACACATAGACTGATATTGACACGTAGACTGAACCTTGACACACTGACATTCAGACACATGGAATAAGATAGAGAAAAGATGGACAGAGAGCTGCATTCCTGGCCGAGAGGACGGAGAGGCTGCTGTGTTATTCCTCATCTGTCAGGTGAGGCTCGTCCTCCTTCGCTAACCCCTTAACCTTCTTGTCTTCCGCCTCAGCTGGGCGCGTTCCTCCTTGGGCAGGCAGCATCGTCGAAGTTCCAGCTTCTTCAGTTTGAGTGGGTGGCCTTAAATCCACCCTGGGCACCTGCATATCCACCCTGGGCACCGTAAAACCTTCCCGTGGCCTTCGAAAGTCGCTGCAGTGTTCAACAGTGATTGACACAATCAGCGTGTTGTTCTCCAGAGTGCAGGGTATGCGGTATTTCACCGCAGGATGTTCCAAGTGCCCACAGTCCAGGGGTTCTCCTCTTCCTTGTCCAATTTGCTGACCAATTGTTCTGCGCGGGCTGCTGCCATGGTCCGGAGGAATGTCAACAGAGGAAGCGGGTGAAGTGGCTGGCCTTTGAGTAGCAGGATGGCCCCGCGAACCGCCTCTGCCCCTCGAACCTCCTCTGCAACCGCCCATCCTTAGCCTCTCAGACATTCTGCAAATGCTCACCTGAATCCTTGGTAAAATCCTGCACCTGGCCAGAGTGTGTTCTGTTGCCTTCAGAATCTTCTCAGGTCTCTGCGAGTTATGTGGGAGAACAGCGCTCTTATGGATTGCCATAATCCTCTGTCTAGGTCACACATTGAGTTGCGCCTTAACCCCGGTTGCCTTCCCCAGGAATGTCCCTGTCCTCATTAATTTTCCTGGAGCCGAACGGTTTTTCACCGCGCTTGAGCTCGCCTGCACATTTAATGGCTTGGCGTATTGGTTTGTGGTGGCTTGTCTGGGCTGACAGCTGCCCATGTGACTCGCCACCCGCCATTCATGCCACGTTAGCACCCGCATCCGGGGTTATGTTATGTTATGTTATAACATGCTATGCTATACGTTATATATAAAACTATAATATATAATTATGTGATGTTACAGTTATAACAATTGAGGATATAGTTACGATATATATAATATATATCTATGTGTGTGTGCTATGTTATATTAACTAAGTATATCTATAATAACATAATTATACAAATATGTCCTAGGGGTACCTCAATTGGTTAATTGGAGAAATGTGAAATCATTCAAACATGAAAAACGAGGTTCAAATCCCCTCTGTTGTGACTCAGACTACGAGGAGGAGGACATATCTAAGCCCCCAAAGGTTCACTAGTACTTACTTGTCTGGCGGATTGTTTGGTTCCTTTGGATAACAAAATAAAATAAAATCATATAGATCTCTCTCTCTCTCTCTCTCTCTCTATATATATATATATATAGCCCTGAGTGTTACCTTAATTGGTGGAGCTCCCCTTGCCAAGTACCACGCCAATTAGGAGGTCACTGGGTGAACTCCCCCCAATGCCCTTAGGGTTCCTCCTTGCTAGTTTCTCTCATAGGATGTGATCCCTTCAAGTTGATCTCCCTAGATTTTCCCTCATCAAAAAAAAAATATACAACTTTATAATATAAAGTTAAATATGGAATTATATTTTTAGCTATGCAACATGACTATATATAAGTATAATTATGTATAACATAACATTATAACTATAAACATTTAACACAACATATATCTATATCTATATATATATATATATATATATATATATATATAATATATAATATATATATATATAAGTCCAAGTTTCAAGAATCATTGATAGATACATTAAATCCAAAATGAAAAGTGCATTTAAGGTGAATAAAAGCATTTTTACTCTTTTATAATTTATACCATATTCTTTCATTATGTAGTGTGTTGTAGCATAAACATTATCCTCATGTGTTGGTACCTAGTATTTTCCATGCGTCAAAGTCAAACATTATAAAAACTTACAGTCTAGTGAATTTTTTCATTGGCATGAAATCTTATTAGTTTTGAAAATAAGTTTATTTCAATTTTGTACATATATATTTACATATTTATGCTTTATGAATAAAATGAATTATTTAGAAATGGGAAAAAGTGTGAAGATAGATTTGATCACTTCTTTTGATTTTGTTTACATGCAATGTAATACTTTAGTTGATAAATTACCAAAAAATAGACTTAATGCTTAGGAATTAAGGCTAAATTATTCTACTTGAGTTTAGAAATGGTTTTTTGTCAACATTATTTGTAACTCAACAATTGTTTCTTGGATTGGTTTATATGTATCGTATGTAATATTTTTTATTATATGTAATAGTTTACTAAAAAAAAATTGGATTATTTTATATGCATTATATGCAATATGAAGAGCCATATCCTATACACCCCCAACCGCAAGGCATCAAAGTGTGGTGGGATATCCTATACATGGTCGAGCTCATGATAGATCATGTAGCCCAACCAAAGTGCATGTTGTACTCGTAGATCATGGCTATGACACTACTCAAAGTGTCAGAGGTAGTGCTTCTATATTTTTTGACGATCATGTTACAAATAGTGGACCATCTTCACTTGCTACAACTGAATTTTATATCCTCTTTAAATGTGATGTGTTTATGTCTTGAAATATATTTAATTTTTAAATCATCTTCAATTGATGTGTTTCAATTTAATGTTTATGTTATTATAATTTTACTTTGTTATATATGTGCTAAATTATGTTTATGATTTGCATACCCTTGACAGGGCGAAGCTAAGGATCATAGTGAAACATTTATCCCTCCATGCAGTAATGTTATAGCTAGTATCACACTAGAGGATGTTAGGGCCTAGCATACATGCATTAAATGAGAGCCGAGTAAAATCTCTGTTAGTTCTCCTACTAGGCATAGTTTATCTTTTATGGTATATAACATTGATAGGTTGATCGAGACATATTGGAGGGTAAGCCCACAAAGTCTCCTCCTTCATTCCATAGAAAGGATTAAGAGGCAAGAGGTTAGATGCCCACATATTTTGGAGGAAGCAAAAGACACCACCAAGGACATTGATGTTCATGGGGAGTTGTTTGACATCCCTCTGGAGCATCATGCTAAACATTGAGGTACGATTCTACTAAGATATTTAAACAAAGTTGATGTAGCCCCTTTTGTTTATGATCGATTCATTGGATCTTGGGGCTAATACCCTCACCATAACTAGGTCCCCCCCTTTACTTTGTAAATCATATATATATGGATTTCGTGCTACATATGAGCCCAAATTATAGCAGCACCATAAATGATTTTATGGATCTAGCTTGGAACATACCTATGATTGTGACGTGGCTATCAAGGACCCTAGACATTTACCACCACTTCCAAGATTATTGCCACTACCGTCTCAGAGTGAGGTATTTTCGACATAGCTAGAGGAGTCATCAAAGTTTCGCGCTGAGACCAGGCATACCATTGTAGATAATATGCACACAACATTGTCTAGTGTGCATGTTGCATTTCATGGAGAGATAAGAAAACCACCACCATTTCGTTGTGACCCACTTGTTCCATTATATGATGATTAATATCTCACAATTCTACCCGTTGACTATATTTTATCATATGCATGTATGTGTCGTGATTCCATCCATGACACTTAGATGGTGCATGACTAGCATGACATAGGCCATGTAAAAATATATGAAAATTTTGACTCTTATCATCAAATTATACATAATTATTTATATTCATTTTTATTGTATTAGATTTCATTTATAATAATAAGTTCATGATAACATGTAGACACAACCCAAATATATGGATGAGGTTATGAGTTCATCTGAGGAGGCAATTGATTAACTAGAATAACCTCCAGAAGCACACGTTTCCATGCATTCTCCTCCACCTTCACCTCATAACACTCATGTTGAGGAGAGCCACTATGTACAGCCACATCGAGTAGCAGTTGAGGCAAATGCTTTTGTTCCTATGACTTCAACATTTTTTATTTTTTTTAAGTTACATGCATGATAATTAATTTTGTAGACAAATTATAATTTTCATTTTCCATCATGTACACAGGCCCATATGTAGAGTGTTGTCGATGTTGTAGTTATCTAGATGCATGAGTGGTATGCTAGGTATAGAGGCATTGATTTTTCAGGTCCATTGATGTAGGCCCCAATGTTTGAGCCATTGGAAGAGGAGCACCAAACCTAGATTGATCAGACCCCCATCCTAGATGACTTGCATTTGGACTAGAGTGATGTTAGTAGATTCATATATGTAATTAATGTGGTTCAAAATAATTTATTCCCATATTGTTTATTTTGTACAGATAATGATCTAATTAGTTTGAATTTGAATGTGTTATATTGCAACACTCATGTTAGCACTCAGAATGAACCTCAAGGCTGAGAAGAGGAAATCCTAAGGCAACCATAGACCATGATTTTGATCTTGCATCTAGCCCTACCATAACAGAGAGGGATCTCTCTTTGCAAATTGAAGGTGCCTCAAATAAATGAATCTTAGGCTAGCTATGAAGAATGAGGATTTGGTTGAAAATTGTGGGTCAAACACAGCAAGAGAAGGGACCAATGGGGTATGGAATCAAGGCTAGTTTCTACCAGCAAACTTGGGGAAAAATAAGTACAATGTTCAAGCAGATAAAATATGTAAATGAGAGAAGGAAAGAGGAGAAATCCCACTACCCTCCAGGCATCAATCAAGGGATGGATCTACAACGACAGTTTTAGAAGAAAGAGAAGCATTGGGTTACTCAACAGAGCATCTAACAGAGGATGGGTTCTGCAAAGATAACGAGTACATTTCACAACAAAATCATTGTGAAAGGAGAATCATGCATGGATGGATTCCTAACACTTCCCTTAGAGAATGATGTAACGAAATTGGCAGAAAAAACAAAGCATGGAAATGAATTTACAAGAAAAACATGTTGCACATTAAACACTGTGATGGACCCCAAAACAAAACGGCAGAAACTGCTCCATTAAAAATAATATTTGGAAAAAGCTTTACACAATCCAAAGAGGCTTTCCTATGCGGAAAAATTAGAACCCTTTACACTCTAAAATTAATAAAATATATACAATTAGCTCATTCCTGTACTAAGGGAGTTAAGCTGAACCATCTCCCTAAATATAGAAATAATTACATTAAATTTGGACCGAATTTCTGAAAATAGGGGTCAAAGATGAACTCATATCTCTTGAACCATAGCACCTGTTACAAAACTGAAAGAGGTTTTTGTAGATAAGTTAATTTTGGAGAAAACCACTCTCAAATTGTGGAAATCTATTTCCAGTTGCTTGGAATCGGTGCCACAAAATAATCTATAAAACAGGAAATCATTAAATATTTAAATCTGTAAAACATAGGTTGTAATGATCTAGTGAAATATTCCAATTCACGATACATGTGAATAAACGGAAAGAGGTTTTTGTTACATGGCTCATAGTTGACAAAAACATCCTTGGGTTTCTCAAAATTACTTTCCATATGTTGTAAAATGGCATCGTACTACAATGACTAAAATAGTAAAACAAATGCAAAACTTGTTTTCTTTTAAGGTAGGCTTCAAATATCACTGCATATCTCCCACATAGTAACACCTGTGCATAAACTGAAGTAGGTTTTCGTTACTTGGTATGTGATTGAAAAAAACCTCTTTCACTTTTGTAAAATTCATGTCCATTACTTCATAAACTAATTTTGTAGTAAACTTGTCCCTGTGTGTAGCAAATGACCTCAAAACATGCACAACCAAGAATAAATCATTCATTTTGATCACATATTCTAATCCAGGAACCGATTATGGGAGTGTGATATGCTAGTGGAAATATATTTCCGAGTTGCTTCTGATGGACATACTTACGATATGATTTTCGCTGAAGCTCATGTGCAAAACATCTCTGAAAACCAGACATAGTAAGAGCCCATTTTGATTTTGATCCCTCGTGACAGGCTGCGAAGACTGGAACTAACAACTGGATTATGGACAATTACTTTGCACATTGGAACTCACATAGGAATTTTGGCAGTACTTAGAGTGGATATTTTGTATATTTTCAGGCCTATTTGGTAGGGCACATTCACATGTCTTACAAACTTTGTATATTTTTACACATGGAAATTTTATGGATGTACACGAACATTATTTTTATTATTGATGCTTATTATTATAGTTTATGGATGTTTATCTATCATTTGTAATTTATATATATTTTTATGTGGATAGTCTATTAATACATTCATTATTTCATTTCATGGATATTTATTAATCTTGCTGGTGGATGTTTATTAAAATTTAGGTTATGGAAGTATTAAGTATTCCACTAGTTCAGAAAAAATCTATATAAGATAACTTTTATTAAAAACTATGAATTCTAGTTTCATAGACTAAGAAAATAAGTATAATATTACTAAAATTCTAGTCACTTTGATACATAAAATCAACTAAAATATATCATGGTTGAACTAAAAAACACAAATGGAATGAAATAAAATTGAAAGTCAAATTTAAAAGATGTCTGTTAACAAACAAATAAGTTTTATTCAATTTTATTTATTTTGAGTTCATCTATAAGAGATTAGTCATAACATGTTATTTAAGTCATGTGTATTGGAATTTATAATACCAAAAAACAATTAATGAAATATGTCTCTGTAATTTTATATATACTTAAATATGAACTTTCCTAAATTTACTTAACTATTGTAAGGTTCAATTAATAAATAGAAATGAAATTGAAATAAGTTTTGTTCAATTTAAAAGAAAATTGTAAACAACAAATAAGTTTTATTCAATTTTATTTATTTCGAGTTCATCTACATAAGATTAGGTATAACATGATATAAATAAAATCTTATTATGATACAATTCACTTTGATACTTAAAATGAGCTAAAATATATCATGTATCAATTTAATATTTTACATGCAAATAATTACAAATATGATTCATATTGGCTTGTAGAAAGTGAATTTTAGTGAAATAAGCATGTATTTTACTACAATGATTTTAAACATAAATTATTTGAATTTTAAATTCATCCATACTATAATTTAAAAGATCTATATATGGAAAATTTTGTGACTCACCTGTATACAATTTCATGACCAACTCTTTTAAGTATATTTCAATCAATTTTTTTATCTCAAGGTTCAATTGAAAAACATAAATACGATTGAAATAAATTTTATTCAATTTATAAGATGTATGGTAAACAAAAAAATGTTTTTTATTTAATTTGGTTTCTTTTGAAGTCATCTACAAGAGCTTAGTCATAACATGATTCAAGTACAATATTGCTATGATGCAAATGACTTTGATACTTAGAATGAACTAAAATATATCATGTATCAATTTAATATTGAATATGGAAAGAATTACAAATATGCTTCATATTGACTTGTAGAAAGTGTCTTTTAGTGCAATCAACATGTATGTTATTTTAATTCAATTTTAAAAATAAATTATTTGAATTCTTAAGTCATCCATATTATAATAAAAATATATATATATGGAAATTTTTGTGGCTCGCCCATATACCATTCCATGGTCTTTGTAATTATTTCAATCAATTTCTTATCTCAAAGTTCTACTAAAAGACACAAATATGATTGAAATAAATTTTTATTCAATTTTAAAAGATTTCAAGTCTAAAAAACAAATAAGTTTTATTCAATATTATTTCTTTTGATATTATCTACAAGAGCTTAGTCATAACATGATATAAGTCAATCGTATTGCAATATAATATAGGTAAAACAAATATATGATAATAATTCTACAATTTTAAATAATGTTATAAGATTTCGTAAATTTATTTAGTTATCTGAGTATTTCAATAAATTCGTTATGATTGAAATAAGTTTTATTCAATTTTAAAATATGTCAAGATGTAAACTAAAAGTAAGTTTTATTCAATTTTATTTCTTTTGAGGTTATCTACAACAGCTTAGTCATAACATGATATGTGTGTATGTGTGTGTGTGTGTGTTCTATTTGTTGCACTTTTTACAATCCAATATGAAGCATGTGTGTAACTCTTTCCATGCTTTATATCAAACTGATACATACAATTTATTAATAACATAAAAAAAATAACATTGTTCATAACCTAGATCTAGTGGAATTTCCATTTTAAGTAAAATAATATCATATCAACTTGGTTAAATCAGTGTTGATAATATCAGTATCAGGAATATATTGGTGAGGGTCTTGAAAACATATTTTCCACAATATCGGCAAAATATCATAAAATACCGGCAAACAAAAAATAAGCGTAATATATTCAATTTTTTCATACTTTTAAACATATAAAGCAATAAAAACATGAAATAAACACATTAACACATAAATATGAAGAAATCATTTATATATATGATGTAGTGGATGTAAAGTAAAATTCATACATCAAAGGCGATACCAAATCCTTGATAATTGTCCAATCAATGAGTCAAATGTGGAGAACCAATCCAAAATTAAATCGCATATATAAATGTATCTCATCATCATGGGTTATATGTATTATGTACAAAGAAAATAAAAATAGCTAACAACTATCAAATATCAGTGCCCTCTCCCCCTTTTATAGGGATACGTGATGATTTGTTTTCTAGGCCTGCCCCTAGTAATAGATGGCGTTTATGCCGACACTCTCAGAATCTCCTCCTCCTCCTCCTTTCCTCTTCTTCTTTTTCCTCCTCCTTCTCATGTTACTCCTCCCTCGAGTCCTTCTCCTCTTACTTCCCTTGTAATAATTGTTCCTCCTCTCCTCCTCCTCCTTCTCATGTTACTCCTCCCTCGAGTCCTCCTCCTCTTACTTCCCTTGTAATATTTTTTCCTCCTCTCCATGTACGATACCCCTCCAACACGGGAACCTTAGACTTCACCCTCCACTGAGACAATACATCAATATATTCTAAGGAAATGGCATTTGGATCCATTGGCTTCTCTATTTTCTTCACTCGAAGATAGATATTTTAATGTACATACACTAAATTATCGAAGCGTGAGAACTTTAATGTGTAAGAGAGTAAAAAAAATTATGAGTCTTGACTCTTGACACTTGAGGGTCATAAATTAAAATTACAATAACTGTAATTGTTGAACTGAAGGCTGAAGCTCAAAGTTATACACATTTCACTTCTTTTAGTGTATTTTTCAAATACACTCCAATTTCACATACACCATGAAGAGCTATAGGTTTGACTCAAGATTCTTATGGCTAATTTCTGCAGATTTGGTGCCCTTGCATCATAGCTTCACCACCAAATATCCACAATAAAATAAAGAAAGAGAAAAGTTAAAAACTTAAAACATAATTAAACTATCAAATAAAAGATAATTGAATTTTGAAAATATAGAATTATAAATAAGTAAACTCTAAATTGAAAATTATATTGAGTCATGACTTGTCACTTACAAGGCATGAAGAGGGTCATTTCCCAAATAGAATCATGAAAGCCACACACAATCCTAATAAAACTATATCTCGAGATTTATTTTGCTATGAATCTTAGGATCAGGTACCATTCTATAAATACAGGAATGATGCCCTTCCATCACTTCACCATCAAAATCAAAGCAACGTTTGTATGAAAATGTAGGGTTGAGGAAGAGTGTTGCTGCATGAATAGATTGATGAAGCATCATTGTCTTTCAACCATCAATTGCATCCTATAACATCATATGTCTATTAAGCCCAACAGAACCCTTGTCTTCTTAATAAGAACAAATGGCATCCTTAGCCTTATCCATGACTTCATACAAATAAGCCATTGCAGACCTCTCCCCATCTACCAATATCAGAACCTTTACTATAGGCTAACTAACTAAGTGCACTTCTTCTACTCCTTCCCAAAACGTGTTAGTGTATGACATTTTTGTAGTTCCTCTAACATCTTATCTAATGTTGTATATATAATCATGCCACTCATAATAAACAAACATTTGCTTCAACTCAAAATGGCATTGAATCAAAGACTGGAGAGTAATAAAGTTGGTGGAAAAATGTGTAATTACAGGACACTGCAACTCCTTGTTTCTTGTGCAACTTCTCATGGGGATAAGAACAAAACCATGGCTATATATAAACTTGGGGATGCTCCTAGCCATATAAATCACCTCCTTGATGAAGGATATTTTCAACATATACTCAAGCAGTAAATCAATACAATGTGTTACACATGGAGTCTAGAACAATGTGCATGTGCAGTGCCTATCCATAAGCATCCTACCAACAACAACATAATTAGCTACATTATCTATTATGACTTGCAGCACATTCTTCACACCAAACTCCTAGATGAACCCATCTAACAAGTCACATATCAATGTTACATATTTTATATGTGTTGATGCATCCACCTATTTAATAGACATGGTAACCTAAGGACAATGTATCAAGAAATTTAGAAGGGTCCTACCCTTCCTATCTGTCCAACCATTAGACACCACTATGCATCCATATACATCCCAAATATGTTTGAACTCCACCAATATAGACTTGATGTCTTTCTTTTCTGCTTGAAGGATCTCCCCCCACAACACCTCATATGTATATTTTTTGTACCCTGGGCCCACAATAGAAATACCATCACACATTGGCTGCCAGAATGGGTTATTTTTGGTTATGTTGAGAGGTAAGTCACTCCAAAAAAAACACCTCTCCATAACTTTATCTTCTTCTTACTTCTCCTTTCTTTTAACAAATGATTTTATGGAATGTTGTGCTCCGTGTATATTTTGTGGAACAAAAAGGGATTACCTCCCACTTCTAGTAACATTAGCACTAGAAGGTGACACTGTGGATCCCCTCCCACTACCCTCAGTCTCAAAACCAGAAGAAGATATCCTGAAATATCTACTGACACATTCACTCTTGTTTCTTTTTTCCTGTTATTTCTTTCTATCATTTTAATCAATTGCTTCAAGAGATTTTTGCATAAGCTCTATACTATATTCCATACGAATCCCAACATCATGCATAGGGATTCTATCCATATGGTATTTCAATCGTGTAACCCCTATTTTCATCGTGTACCCATACAATTTACATGTTAGATATGCTTGATTTAACCCACCATTAGGTTCCCCATATTCCCAAAATGGGTACAAGGGCTTTGGCATATTTGTAGTGGATTAACTCAAATATAGGGTTCTAAAAAAATAAAAAAATTGGCACTAAACCCCCATACACAAAAAATAACATCCACCTCATTTTGAAATAAAATATTTACTACATTACTTGCAATGAAAACTGGCAATAAGAGGTTTCATAAGAAAGATAAAAATAAAAAATAAAAATAAGGTTTTTGTTGAATTATGGAGAAAACCCTTGCATTGGGTCATCCGAATGAAAATAATATCAATGGAAGAAGAAAAAAGAAAAAAAGTGTTGGTAGACAAAGAGGCAAGCAAGCATAACCCTAAATCTATGAAAAAAAACATTAACATAGGGTTTTTTAAGAGCATACATGTTAATGGAAGAAATGAAGTTTTTCTTATTGTTCCTGAATATTTGATCAAAAAAAAGAATTTGATTGGTGATGATGATGGTTGGTTGATCTTCAATCCCTCCTTGAAAACCACCATGAATCTCTTCCCCTTCCTTCTCTAAGACCAACAAAGAAAAATGAACAATTAAATGACCAAAAAGTCATTTTGTAGCTGTAACCCAGCTTGCTCAACAAGAAATAGGGTCATGACGTAATGTTTTAGCATAATATCGTTGATATATCATAAATATCATGATATTTAATCAGTGATATATCAGTTTGCCGAAAATATTATAATATTTACAATATATCACAATATTTTGGTGATATTATAAGGATTGGGTTAAATTATTAATGGATTAAATTTTAGATATTTCTTGATTCTAAATCTATAGGGTTCACATATGGATTCTATCCTTAAAAATAAAACCTTCTTGAAATTTAGAAAGCTTTATTTTTACAAAGGCTCCATTGGGCTCAATAGCTCGATCAAGCCCCTTGTTAACCACATAAATGGGTTGAACAAGGGTTTCTTAAACCCTTAATTTAGTTATTTGAATTTATAATTTAAGTGTTGTATCGAAAATTTTAAACACCCATTTTAGCTTCTGATGTCCTCAAAAGCACAATTTGTGTTGAAAATAGCAACAAGAAATTCTAAATATAGAAGTTCTAAATTTAGTACTACTATAAACAACATTTCAGGATACCTTCCTATTTAAGTTAGTCCCTGAACTAAAATAGAGAAGTAAAAATTTGAATTTGATCTTAGTAGTTGTTCGTAAAATAATTAATTAATTCACAATGAGTTAATTAGTTGTAGAAAATCAAACATGAAGTCTATGTGGGGACATGCAATAGTTTCTTCATTAATTGAGGAATTTATCCATCAGTTAAAGGGATAAGGATGAGTTGTAATATTGAGTTGTAATTAGCTAGCTCAGTTAATTGAGTCAATTCTAGTTAGATTAATTCAAATAGTTTGTTGAATTAATTGTGATTTTAGTTAGTCAATGCATGAATGCATATAACTATTGCACTTCAGATCACTATTCTCTCATAGATAACTCATGCATTTCAGTTCAAATAGAGACCCAATTGAGATTAGATGGAGGGACAGTGTACTATCAGTTGCTAGAATATTCCATTGTGAATATCTCTTGCATGCAGAAGGAATTCTTTCCTTGGATATTACGCAGTTACTTCTTTAGGTTTTGTGAGTGTGATGAGGCCAATTCACACATGTGGCATCACTAGACACTAAGAAAAACTGCACAAGGAAATAGGAGGCTTGGAGGGCTTAAGGAGGACATATACAATGTCTATTCATTCTATGAGCTGTATTGTTTGATTGCAAAGAGAGCAAGATAGCTTGAGAGCTTATTATTTTTGTAACTCAAACATATTTCCACTTGAATGATAATACAAATATTGGGGTTTTAG
Source organism: Pinus taeda (assembly GCA_000404065.3). Lineage (NCBI taxonomy): Eukaryota > Viridiplantae > Streptophyta > Pinopsida > Pinales > Pinaceae > Pinus > Pinus taeda. The sequence goes on from APFE030844906.1 coordinate 20,495, forward strand.
GCTGAGGCTTTCCCCGAGTTGTTTCTTCTGTGTTATGTGTGATTGATTTCTTCTTCTCAGTTATATGTGTTCTCACTGATCGATTAAGCTTCTGCAAAGTTTGTTGTAGAAGTAGATCTTGTATTTTTCTTTATTATATTGCATAATCTGTTGATCTACAGTTGGAATTTCTACATGGTATCGAAGAAAAGGTGATCAAGGCGAAGAATAGTATACAAGAAGGGAGAAGTTTGAAGTTTGAGGTTCCTGAATATAGAAATCGAGTTCTTATCACATCTCAATTTCACCAATGGAATTCAGTGGTTTAAGACTCGAGTATGCCCTTGATGGAAGCTTGAATTATATAGCCTAGAAGGATCACATGGAAGCAGTATTAGACGATAATGGTCTAAAGGACTTCATTAATCAAGAATTCCCTAAGCCGTCTAATGCTACTCAATTAGCGGAATGGAAGAAATGTGTGGCTAGAGAAAGGAGAATCCTTTTGGAGGGAGTTTGAGACCACATAGTCTCAAGTATCCATGGGAAGGAGACATTTTTCTCAATGTGGAAGATATTAAAAGATCTATATCAGAACAGTGGTGATCAGAGGAAGTTGGCGCTTAAAGACGAGCTTCGGAAAATCAAGTGTGAAAAGGGTGACATGATTTCTACATATCTGAACAAGCTCACCACCTACAGGGATGAGCTTGGAAGTGTATGGATCACAATTGTTGATGATGCCAAGGTGAGTCTTGCACTCCTCGATCTTCCTAAGAGCTGGCATAGCTACCAAGACTCAGTTAATGGAAGAGAAAAACTACCAGATTGGGAACGACTTTGGTCGGACCTGATGCAGGAGGAAATAAGAAGAAGCACCAGAGATGGATCCTCATTGAAGCATGATGATGAGGAAAATCTAGCCTTAGTGAGTAAGGTGAGGAAAGGGAAAAGGAAGGCGTCCTATCCCAAATCCAGTTCTTCCCATCGTGGGAAGAAGTTTTACAAATTGAAAGTGTGATGCTTTCATTGTCATGAAGTGGGCCATTATGCTACAAATTGTCCACAGAAGAAATCCAAGAAGGGTTCCTCGAAGGGATTTGATGCTGAGGCACTGGCCTCACAGTTTGAGCTATATTTCTTGCTTATCGCATGCATGGTTTTATCCATGGTGAGATGTGTGAGATAATTGGACAGTGGAGTTTAATTCCACATGTTAGGTGACAAGAAGATTTTCAGCACCTTGGAGGAGAAGGATCTCCAGATGCGGATCGAGATGGGCGATGATGGAAAGTACCATGTTTCAGGTGAAGGTATGGTTATGTTTCAGAGGGAGCATGGAGCTCCCCTCACCCTGACTGATGTAAAGTATGTACCAGGTCTGAAGAAGAATCTTGTGTTTGTTATTATGCCAGAAGATAAATGCTATGATGTAGTCTTTAGTAAAGGAAAGGTATTCCTGAGGCATATCAGTACTAGACAGACAAAGTGAATTGGGGTTTGAGTAAAGAATCTCTACAAGTTGGAGGTAGATGACTGTGCTGCATTGATTTCCAAAGCTGGGATGGTTTAGAGACAAGATTTTGGTTTGCTATGGAATAGAAGACTAGCCACTTGCACCATGGAGTCCTAAAGATCATGGAGCATATTTCTACTGGATTACCCAAGGGAAAACTTGAGCAGACGAATACATGCAAAGGTTTTACCTTGGGTAAGTATGCAAAATCTTCCTTTCCAGATTGAGACAGTAGAGCTAGTGCAATCCTAGAGCAAGTTCAGTCAGATGTTTATGGACCATTCTCTACAGCCTCCACCGCTAAACAAAGGTACTATGTTATTTTCATTGATGATTTTTCTCGTAGATGTTGGATCTACTTTATGCAAAAGAAGGATCAGACCTTTTTAAGGTTTTGTGAGTTTAAAGCCATCGCAGAGAAAGAATCTAGAAATAAAATAAAAGTCTTGCATAGCAACAATGGTGGAGAGTATGACTCCCAACAGTTTAAAGACTTATGTGCTGCAGAAGCAATTAAACGGGAATTG
>APFE030844906.1:23979-37276 GCA_000404065.3 Pinus taeda
CATTCTAGGCATGGAGGTGTGGAAAAAAGATGGTGAAGTATTTATGTCTCAAGGCAAGTATGCCAATGACATACTCAGGTGCTTTCACATGGAGAAGTGTAAGCCCATGTAGACTCCTCTAGCTGGGACTGGAGGAAGGAGGATGCTATTTCAGGTGAGGTAGTAGTTGCTATTGTTTATCGGCAGATGGTGGGTTCACTTATGTATCTGGTGAACACATGACCCGACTTATGCTTTGCAGTGAACCAGCTGAGTCAAGATATGGTTCAGCCTACCAAGTTGTTTTGGAACACAACGAACCATGTGCTGAGATACCTCAGAGGCACATCTCAGTTCGAATTGTCGTACAGATGGACAGAGGGAGTTAAGCTTCAAGGCTTCATAGATGCAGATTGAGCAGGGAGTCCATCAAACCGGAAGAGCCCTTCTGGAGGAATCTTCAACCTTGGTTCAACTGCAGTTTCTTGCTACAGTAAGAAACAGAGGTTAGGTTCACTTAGCTCAATAGAGGTTGAATACATGGCTACTAGTCAGGTTGTATGTGAGGTCATTTGGATGCAGAAGATTCTAGTGGGATTTTTTGGTCAGAGGATGGATCCAACCATGATCTACTGCAAGAACCGGAGTTGTATAAAAATCTCTAAGAATCCAATTTTTATGACAAGTCCAAGCACATGGATATCTGGTATCACCATCTTTGAGATTTCAAGAGGATCATGTTGTTGCTCTATGTTTTGACCAAGGAATGGGATGCAGATATTTTGATGAAGGCATTTTCAAAATGCAAGTTTGAGTTCCATACAGACAGTATTGGGGTTATTGATAATCCCTTTCTTGTTGAGAGGAAGTGTTGAAAATAGCAACAAGAAATGCTAAATATAGAGGTGCTAAATTTACTACTACTATAAATAGCATTTCTGGATACCTTCCTATCTTAGTTAGTCACTGAACTAAAATAGAGAAGTAAAAATTTGAATTTGATCTTAGCAGCTGTTTGTAAAATAATTAATTAATTTTCCATGAGTTAATTAGTTGTAGAAAATCAAACATGAAGTCTATGTGGGAACATGCAATAGTTTCTTCATTAATTGAGGAATTTATCCATCAGTTAAAGAGATAAGGATGAGTTGTAATTAGTTAGCTCAGTTAATTGAGTCAAGTCGAGTTAGATTAATTCAAACAGTTTGTTGAATTAATTGTGAGTTCAGTTAGTTAATGCATGCATGCATGTAATTGCTACAATTCAGATAACTAAATATTCTCTCATAAATAACTCATGCATGTCAGTTCAGATAGAGACCCAGTTGAGATTAGATGGAGGGATAGTCTACTATCAATTGCTAGAATATTCCATTGTGAATATCTTTTGCATGTAGAAGGAATTCTTTCCTTGGAGATTGTGCAGTTACTTCTTCAAGTTTTATGAGTGTGATGAGGCCAATTCACACATGTGGCATCACTGGACCCCAAGTAAAACTGCGCAAGGAAATATGAGGCATGGAGGGCTTGAGGAGGAAATATACAATGTCTATTCAGTCTATGAGTTTTATTACTTGATTACAGAGAGAGCAAGATAGCTTGAGAGCTGATTATTTTTGTAACTCAAACATATTTCCACTTATATGATAATATAGAGATTGGGGTTTTAGGCTGAGGCTTTCCCAGGGTTATTTCTTCGTGTGATTGATTTCTTCTTATGAGTTATATGTGTTCTTATGGATCTTGCTCATATTCGATTAAGCTTCTGCAAAGTTTGTTGTAGAAGTAGAGCTTGTATTTTGCTTTACTATATTGCAAAATATTTTTATCTACAGTGGAAATTTCTACAATTTCAGCACCCCATATGCAAATTTCTCTGGAACACCATTTTTTACCCTAGTTGACTTAGGGTAGAAATTTTCCTTAAGTGGTGTAGTTGATCATGCTAGATTCATGAAGGAATCTTCCATCCAATGGCATATGAGTTTGACATTTTCTAATTCATATGATATTTTCATCTAATTTCTTTTAAACATAATGTTTGAATTTTTTTGGAAAGGTTCAAAGATGCTGAATAAAAAATCAATAATATAAAATATACACAACAAAAAAATTTAAAAAAATACCACTATCTTCATTTATTAGTCCTCTTCAAAGGGTACTCTTGGTTTTTCAATTTATTTAAATATTTTAAAAATAACTTACATGAACATATGTCTCTACAAATTTCAATTGAAATATTACTTCGTCAACTTTGAAAAATAATAAAAAATATAATTTGTCATAAAAATAAAATTTTAATATGAAAATCTTGGTTCTCTTGGTGTACGTCATGTTTATCTATATGTGTGTGTGTGTGTGTGTGTGTGTGTGTGTGTGTGTATTCTAAATTGCACATTTTAGACTAAGTTATGCTACGTGAACACACACACACCTCTTAAGATGTGCAAAAATTTGTGAGGACAAACATTTCATTTAATGGCAAATTGAAAAATTATATGGCACTAAAATGTTTTGCAAAAAATATCATTAGGACAACAACATAATTCTCCAGAAATTGTCCTTTTACTCCCAATCAAAATCTGCAATGCTTATATGTATTTTGAGGGTTTCAATTCAATAAGAGAGTAAAATTTTGAAATTTCGTCGCCAAATTTGCCCTAAAAGTGTAACTTGTCTTCATGCATTCACCCAGTGGAATATGACCATTTACCTTTCTGATTTAGTCCACTATGAAATATTTCAAAAACAAATCAACAAGCTTGGTGGTAATGATTAACAGGTTCTACAACTTTTATTTGGGAACATAAAATTAAATATATAAAAGTGGTGTTCAAATAATGGGCCAAGTAAAATTCTCCAAATATAAAAAATCAAGTTACTATTCATAAAAAATTGTTAGAGGTAATACAAAAATAATTGGAGTATCTCTCGATCCCAAGGAGCTCCTGATGGCGGAAAAAGTAGCTTTTCATAATTATGTAGAGGATCTTAGAATAGAAGAAGAAGAATGCAAACTTAAGTCTCATAGATTATGGCTTCAAGTAGGAGATAAAATGCATATTTTTCAATATAAGACCATAAGGAGAATCTTGAAAATTAATATAAATTCAATCTATGTCAATGAGAAACTGGTTTAGCATTTCTCACATATCAAAGAGGATGTTGTTCATCACTTCCATTCTCTCTATGAAGAACTAGGTAGCTAGCAGGACAACATTGTGTGTGATATGTTGGAGAATATTCCCCATCTAGTTTCCAAATAGGATAATAGGGCTCTATTATTCACTATTATGAAATATATGGTATCAAATGTCTCACCTACTTTCAACCTACATAAAGCTCCAAGTCCAAATGGCTTCTTGGGACATTTTAATTAGAAACATTGGCATATCATTAAATGTGACCTTTGAAGAATGATAGATTACTCCATGAAGCATAAGTTTGTTCAAGAGGGTATCAATTAATGCTTTATCTCCTTGTTCCCAAATGGTGCCATATCTTAATCCTTCTCTTGTTTTAGAACTATCTCCCTTTGTAATATGTCTTACAAGATGATTTCTAACATTCTGGTAGCGTGAATCAAGCCTCTCTTGTCAAAGTTGATATAAGAAACCAAGGAGGATTTATGAGAAATAGAATACTTATGGATAATATTTTCCTTGTCCAAGAATAAATTCATTCAAGTAAATCTCAAGGTGAAAAAGGGATGATTATTAAACTTTCCATCACTAACAATTTTGACTCAGTTTGACATAAGTTCTCTTTGAAGTGATGATAAAAATCATGTTTGGAGAAAAAGTGTCATAGGTATTGACTTGCATTTCAAGATCTAAAATATCTTCTTTTAATAGGAGACCTGTTAGTTTTCTTAAAGCTTGACGAGGCTTGAGACAAGGTCATTCTCTTTCCTAATTTTTATTTAGAATAATGAAAAAATCCTTCAGCAAAAAGTTAGAATTTGAATTTGAAAGAGAAAGGCTTTAGCAGGTATCTGAATTGGTCTAGGTATTAAAAATATAGAAATTGATCATTTTGTTGATGGCATGTTATTATTTGGGGTTCACTCGGTTCTTATATCTTCTATATTTATTTCAATTATTGATAAATTTATTTAGGTGTCTACAGGGAAGATTAACAAAGGTAAAATTCAAATATACTCATGGAATGCCACCAAAGCCATCTTGGCCCATATAAAATGTATTATAGGATTTTCAATATAAGAGATTTGGTAGGAGCTTAAGTATTTGCGTCTTCCTACATGTCTAAATTCCAACTCTTATAAACCTTGGACTCTAATTATTTCTAAACTCAAGTCTAAATTTAACCAATGGGGAGCTCCTCATCTTAATCAAGTTACACATGTGTTTCTTATTGAAGCTATCTTTTTAGTTCTTCCCTTGTTTTGATTCTCAACAATTTTAGCTCCATTGGAATTAAAAAGCTAAAGTGCTAAGATATCCACAAATGTATATGGCAAGGAGGAAATTATAACATTAGAAAATTTCATTTGATCAAATAGTGTTATACTAAAGGTTACACTAAGAGGGAAGGTGAATTAGTGTAATGGAAAATTTAAAATTCCAAAACCATTTCATCAAAAACTAAAAAATTAGTAGTGCATTGGTAAATAGCATGCATCATAGTAGAAAATAAAACTTTGCATCAAGTATCAATCACCCTATCAACACATGTGGAGAACATATTCTACATGGAAAACCTTTTAGGACAAAACCAGAAATTCATTTTGTCTTGTTCAATTTGATTACATATATTTGTAGTCACTAACACGCTTGAAGAATTTACCTCCAAAAAAAGTATGCAAGCACCAACCCCCAATATGGATGAGAATTGAGATGTTGTAGGTTACAACCTAGTTCGGGCACCAACCTTGATTATATGAAATCATTGACTTGTAGTAGTATTCAACCTTATTGGGGCAGCCACCTCCTTCTTCAACCTAAATTGGACTGCTTTTAACAATATTTCATACTAGATCCATAAGCTCTTCACAAAATACCACTTCCAAATTTATTCATTACATCAACCTCTATTACTTACATCAACATTATCTTATCCTTAATTTATTGCATCAACATCCAACTTGCTAATATGGCTCAAAACACTTTTAAATAAATTCTTGTCATTAAAAATATTTTCTCATGGCTCTTCATGTCCCTTACATTGATCACAAGACAACATAATCCATTTCCCACTTTTAAAAATTCAAATTTCCCTTAATTCAACCCAAAAACATTATAAACAATTAACTATTCTACAATTTTCTCCTTTATGGTGTGCTACCTACAAAATGAACATTTTCAAGTGTGCATTCTACAAAATGCTCATTTTCGGTCTACTTAAGTATTTTACATATTGCACTTTGGGTGATAAAAAATAAACTCAAGAAAACGCCACCGAATTCAAACTTGTGAAATCTATGAAACCAATCACTATCGAAACCAATTCAACTATTGAGTCAATCATTCATGTTACCCAAAAAATGTATATTTGGTAATTAGGATCTGAATGCCGAAGTAAAGGATAAGCCTTTGATATCAATTATGCATGTCAAATAAGATTCAAACATCTAGCCATAACAACAAAACATAAATCATGACCTGAACCTTCAGGCCAATGCACCAAAAATGAGTTTATGACTTATGCTCTTGAGCCAATACAAACAACACAACAAAACTCACAACCTTGTTCCTTGAGGCCAATATTTTACAGTACAAGAGAAATCACATCATGAACCTTTGGGGCACAACAAACCTCACAACATGAGCCTTGAAGCCAATACACCACAACCTAAGCCTTTGAGCCAATACACCATAGCACAATAGATCTCACTACCTAATCCTTTGGGCTCATACACCATAGCACAATAGAGCTAAAAACCTACTCCTTTGGGCTATTTAACAAAATAATGCTCATGAATTATGTCTTCAGGCCTATTATAGGACATTTTGTCACATATGACCAATAGGCTTGCAAACTAGATCAATCATCATTTCTTAACATATTTTCATCATCCCTGGACAAATACCTAATCATGATCTTTCAAAATAATTGAGTTTATGGGTCTAACTACTTCAAATATGTGCTTTTAAGCCCCACCACGTCCCACCCCCTTAAAGAACTTCGTTCAATAGCAGGTTGCTCCATTTCGCACTAGCACTGATCAGCAACAACTTCCTCCTTTCTAGGGGTGCAATGATTCTAGAAATTTCCTTAAGCTTCGTCTCCCAGAATCTTCAAAGGAATGTTTTAACCATTTACCTTGGATAATAAGCTCAATTCCTATATGATCCTACCATGGAGATTTCACTTCTTATCCTTTGATATCATCCTCCCATCTTAAGTGGATCAAAAGCCTAGATTGGTAAATGGATAGTAATTCCTAAAATACCATCCCTCTCCTATAAATTTACTTCCATCTACAACATCATGGTTGGCATTTGGATATAGATAATGTCCTCATGTTGTTTCCTTGAATCTAGGAGATTCATCTTCTTCATGCATTAGGGTGACATTGTGGAGTGCTTTGTGAAAAGGAAGGACAAGTCATGTTAGGGAGATCTCTATAAGATCGGATACTATTATTGGTTGTAAACTCTCTCCTATTTATATTAATACAAAGAGTATATCATTTTCCTATATCTGTTATCTTACGTTTCGATTCATGTATTTCAAATCCTTATTGATTCAATGAATAAAGTAATTGAATTATGTTATGTATATGTTGTGGATCCTTGGCTTGTTTTGATTATATGTGTAGGTTATAATTATAGGAATCGACATTATGATTGGAGATTTCAATCCAAAATGAAAGTGAATCTCATGACATATTCTAATTAATCCTCGTTCCCATTCTTCAATTTCTCTGAGGGAAACCCTATATTATTTTCTTTCTATTGTTCTAGACTAGTACACTAGGTCTAGGGAAGATACTTTTGTCTGCAATCATAAATTTCACATAACAAATTAGTGACTCCACTAGAGATCATTTCTTCCCTTAGTGGTTTCCTTATCCTTAGCCCTTGTTTCACCTCACGAATAAACCTTCATTGCCTCACTCAACTTTGGATTCACCCTAGGAAGACCCTTTTCTGAGCTTGGATTCATATTTTGTGTCATAATTTTGCCAGACCTACATCAATGCTCCCCCTTCACCTATGCTGCAGAGCATGAGTACCCTTTTCTCACCTGTGATAGCCCTTGTAAGATGCACAAATTTGTATTTTGTGCCTTTCTCTATGATTTTCTTGGTTTTAGATAGTTTTCCATCTATCCCATAGTGTGTTTTGGTCTGTGAAAAGCCTTCACTTTGTTTTCTTTTGGTTTTTATAGCCTTTGATATGAATTTGACTGGATTTTTCTTTGTTCTTATTAGTTAGGTCATTTGAAAATTCTTGTTTGAACATTGATTATTTGAAATAATTATTATTACAATCATCATTATATATATTTTCTTTCAATAATGCTTTAACAAGCACCTTAGTTTTCATCTCATTTGAAAATTAAGTGGATCAAAACGAAAAATCTCATGCATTTTTCACTGCATTTAGGGTTTTGTGTGTAAAATTGGAAATTGGAACAATTGCATTAGGGTAATTTACTTAAGAAATTTTGTTTGTTGCATATTGTATGTTGGATAAATCTTTTTTCTCTTCCCTCACATACATAGGTTTTCATTGAAAATAAGATCTCATTTTTTCCTACTAGATTGCATCTTTAGGATATTTAGGTGAAATTTGAGGTGAGCCTCGAAAATTAAAATGTGATTCAAGATAAACTTCAAAATTTATTGAATCAATCTTAAGGAGAATTTGAAACATTAACATGAACATCTATAGCTCTAGGCTAGAGACGTGTTCTGAAGTCTATAAACATAGGAGTTGTCATTTTTTACTGTCATTGCATTTGAAAAGTGATATCATGTTCGACATACATAAGTGTATTAGGCCATTATCCATGTACCTTTGGGTATATCGGATGGCACTCCACGCATGAAAATTATATGGGAACACTCTCATTGTATGATTATGCATTAGACAACACTAACATAGACTTCACTTTGATGTATCGTCGAGTATATTATAGAATTTATTGAGGGTGATGGAAATCTATCAACCAAATGGGTATCCCCAATGTGATGTCCCAATTAGACCTCACACCATTTGGAATAGAAGCCCCATCTGGCATATTGGCCCAACTCCCTTGTATTATAGGTTTTCCTTGGCTACAAAGTTTAGCACATGACAATTATGAATAGGTAATCTCGGATCAACAAGTGAGTTTGCTTGGTGATGTATGTGTGTCAATATTCTTCTACTGTTGGTCGAAAGTAAAGTGAGCCTCTAAAATAGAGATAATAGGACCACACTAGTAGACACACACACACACACAAATATTCTTCTAACATCTAGTATAATTGTCCACAAAGATTCGTCAGTTATTGCAACCATTATAAAGAAGAAAAATTTCTGTAGCATCCAATAGAATAATCCACAAGGATGAGACAACTATAGCAAAAATTACAGCACAATATCAATATGATAATTACTAAAATAGCTAAAATAGTTCAACTACCTTAGCATAGATGAAAGCAAACATGAATTACAAACATCCACAAAATAGTCTTACAAATATCTGTAATCCATGTAGGCAGGACATGCTATCCATGAGGCTTCTTATATTATGTAAAAGTCACAGGACATATGTATATAGAGAAAACCACTAGCCCCGATGGTCGAGCATTCAACCCACTCCCTGCTCCCTAAGAAAACTAGTTTGCCTCTATAATTCCTTACAGGAGGACCCCAAGGAAAAGTAATTTTTTTGTACCATGAGGGTGTTTATATAACAAATGCGGTGATAATTCACCTCCCTTGTGAATCTTCGGCTACCCTCATGACTATTCAACTTCTCTATGATATTTTTACTTCCTACATGCCTTTTCACATTACATGAATGACTCTTGGATTTCCACTTTGCATTATATTTCTCCAATATTGACTTACATTTCCACAAAATGATGTGCCACATGATGAGTCATGACATGACACTATTGACATGAACTTGCATGATTACATGGAAATGTGAAGCCATTCTTTGTTGTTGTGTGCATTATGTTTACTAAAGGATAGATCATGATCTTCTTCATTGTCCTCCATATGGCTTAGAGATGAGGAGCCTTCATTTGAACCTGATCTCAGGCTATTGTATCAATTTGATTTCCATCCTCTTTATCTTGATTAATAAGCTAATGAAGTGTCTTCTCACATGCTCTTATTCTCCATCTCATTTTTCATCATCCTTTCATGGTATGACAGAGAACCTACATTTGCAATTCACCCATGACAAGGTGACACCATTCCAATCAAACCCTGGTCTAAGTAGTGGCATCATGATATTCTAACTGAGACTAAACTAGGTGGCAGGTTAAGGGAGAGACTCAGTGACTGAACAATTTTTCATCTCAAGCAGTTAAGGATGAAGTTTGAGCCTTGACACTGTGCAATGCATGGTGAGGTGAAGTTGAATAAAAGAAATACTTGAACATGATCACACACTTAGTTTACTTGAGTACACAACATGGAACACTTAGAAGACATCAAAAACATACTTTCCTCAAGGAAACAACTTTGTGACGACTCCAACCATGTGTCACACAAAAGATGCACTTTGAGGCGAAATTGGTGACACTTTTCTGACAGTGCTTAAAAGTTTGGAAATGAGTTTGAAATGTGTCTACATGATAATAAAAAAATCATTATCACAAATCGTTCCCCATGAAACAAGCCAAAATTGTATTTTATACGATAAGTGACAATTCCCATGCCAAAAGGTGACACTTGCAACATAACAAGAAAAGTGCAAAGGACACTTGCAATATGGGAATGACATTGAAAGAAAAAAATTACAGAGTGAAGATAACATGAGAAGGAGGAGAGAAAGGAAAGTGGATAGTCAAAAGCATGAAAATGACACTCGCAAAACAAAGACCATGCAAAAGTGACAGTTTACAAAACTCACCGAAATAAAAGTACAAACGTAGTGACAAGTGAAAAAATGTTGACAATCAGTGCATACCAATTATCGACATGGATTGTAGTGCAAGAAATTTCTTGATAGACTATGCTAGGCTTATTAAATTTTGCGTGTAGGAGTGCGCTGAGGAATTCATTGTAGACTAAGTATGTGTGAATCGGTGACTTTGACACAAAATCCAAAAGGGAATTCAAAGAATTAATAGCCCTAGAAGTGACTATGGAAAGGTCTATTGTAAGATCCATGTTAAGATCCAAAATTATAGTATAGGAGAAATTTTGGAGGGTATTTTTCACAACGAAAACACTTAGTGACATATTGGTAGAACTTTAGTTCTGTACCTTAGTAAATTCTTTCATGCAGGGTGTAGTTCTTTGGGGCGTATTGATTCATTGCTAAGATTACCATGGATTCTAAACTTACCTCATGAATAAACATTGTCCCCTTCATTCAATCAGTTAAACAAAAGCATAATATCAACGATCACACAATGTTTCAAATCAGGATAGGGTAATTAAGTTCACGAGCTTTAGAATTTCATAGTATATCTTTTCATCTCTCTTGTTGCTCCATTGACAGTAGACCTAGTTAGTAACCGGTGAAGTCACTCTAGTAAGACAAATATTCCTTCGCTGCCGAAAACTCAGGACAATACCATCGAAAATTTTCTTGCTTCACCTCTCTACGCATGAAACCTTTCTCTTTTTATCCTTTATTTATTTATTTATATGGACTGTGCATAGAAACTTATTTATTTCACGGGTGGAAAAAGGATCCTGACTTATTGAGAGTAGGAGAGGTTGTCCATTCAAAGAAATGTATATAATACCTCTGATACTGGTTTTCACATTCATATTTTCCTCTTGTCCTTCTCTACTTGATTGGATCAGCCTGAAAATACTGAAAAAAAGGCCTAAGTGTAGGCATGAGGTTTTCCAGAATAAACATGGAGATCATGGTTCAACAAAAGGCTTTCCTAACATAAGGGTCGCATTTTCTATTAGAACATCATCAACCACAAGGTGTAACCAATACATCGAATAAGGATAGAGAGTTAGCCATGTGTTGTGATGTCACATATCCTTCTCTATTTTTCCACATTTTATTTTGAGGTGAAATTTTACACCCTTCATGGAAATTCATATCAACAGAACAGAAAAGAAAAGACACTACACAATAGGAAGTGAAACCAAAGCATAAACAAAAATATGCCAAACCAAATCATGATGAAAAACAAAATTAAGAAAATAAAAGAAAGACTAAAGAGAATAGGTGCAAAATGACTACAAGAGAGGGGAAACTAGAATGAATCTAACTCTAATTCTGACATAAATGACTACAAGGTTGGGGTCACATCTATTGAAATTTCCAATGTAACCATTGTAGTTGTTCCTGGACTTCATCCACAAAGATATAAATAATTAAAATATATATAAAGTAATGTGAAATAGAAAAGATAAGAATTTGGATAAATTGCATCAAAATTTGAAAGTATTTCCTAATAGCAGAATGATAGGCCATAGCCACTACTTCTAACCAGTTCACATTCTTACCTTTTGGATGAAAATTATAAATTGACAAACCCTAACAATTTCCTCTAAATGCACCTTCCTCTTTCCATCATTCTTATAAAGCATGAGAAAACGCTGAAACATTTTATTACCAAAATGGATAGCTAAGAAAAATGTTTCCAAACAATCATGTATTGGATCGTGAAATTTGAAGCAATCCTCTTGAAAACCCCAAAATCCTTGAAAATATGAATTTTCAATTAGAAGCACAGGGTTAGAATGAAAATATTATGACAATATATTGATTTGATCATATTCAGTTAGCATGTCAAGATAGTAAGGACTCGACATGGTCATTAGTGAAGGCTGAAGTGTAGGTTTTAACCCTGTACTAAAATTACCTGCATATGAATTCTGAAACATAGAAAATAAACAATGTGAGAGCATAACACATAAACCACATATATATAGATATTTTCCCTTGGATCCCAAAATCGAGACTACCAGCTTGATTTGTCATTATGTTCCTTTCAATGTTACAATACATATTTATACATGCTGAAGCATCCAATACCATGGATTGAAAACCATTGTGTCCAAAACCAAGGACCGAAAACAATCGTGTCCAAAACCATGTGCAAAAATCATGCAAAAAACCATAGGTAGGTCCGCCCAACCTAATATAGGGTCAAAAATCAAAATTTTCTGAGGCACTACCCTGGATCCCATAGAGGCAGGTTACCTGCACCACTCAAACCTTCTATGACAGCCCCACTACGCAATAGGTGCAACGAAGGCGGGGCTTTCCCCCCTTCTAACCCCCCGGATAACTACGTGGGCCAGTTGTGGAAAGAATATAACACAACCCAACATTCTCCCACTTGTTGTTTTCTTTCCACAGGGGGCCACAAGAGAGCTTAGTCATTTATCCAGCCCTACAGCACCCATTTTTTGTCTACACCAAGAGAACTTCTCATAGCTCACAGATATTGTCAGTGCATCTGTAGTATTCTTCAAAGTGTCCACCTTTACCAGCAACACCTTTTTGTCTTGTATCATATCCCTCACAAAATGATACTGAACATCAATGTGCTTTGTCTTTGAATGATATGCAGGGTTCTTTGCTAGGAAAATTTCACTTTGGTTGTCACAGTCTATCCTTATAACTCCCTGTACTAACCCCATACTTGAACACAATCTCTGCAACCAAATTGCTTCCTTGCTTGCATGAGTGGCCGCCATGTATTCTGCCTCTCTAGTTGATAATGCTACTACAGATTATTTCTTACTCATCCAACTGACTACACCTCCAAATAGGTTAAACACATACCCAGTTGTAGATCTTCTCTTATCGAGATCTCCAACCTAGTCTACATCAACAAAGCCACGAATATCCAATACTCTGTCCAATCCTTGTCTTCCATGGTAGCACAAACCATAATCATTAGTGCCACGCAAATACCTGAAAACTCGCTTCACTGATGTTGAGTGCTCCTTCCCTGGTTTTGACATAAACCTTCACAATACTCCCACTACATGTGCAATGTCTAGTCTAATACAGACCATTGCATACATTAGGCTACCATCTGCACTTGCATAAGGAACACAGGACATGTCCTCTTCCTCTTCTTGTGTCTTGGGACACTATTCAACAGATAACCTCACACCTACAGGAATAGGAACCTTCACTGGTTTACTATCCTACATATTAAACCTCTGCAATATTGTCTCGACATAATTCCTTTGGTTTA
>APFE030844906.1:41105-68094 GCA_000404065.3 Pinus taeda
CCCCTCCCCAAACTACACAATAGGCCCAACAAAGGGGGAGCTCTACCCCCGTTCTAAAACCCTACTTAACTACATGGGCTAGTCATGGAAAGAATATAATGCAACCCAACCTGAAGTGCCTCAACTGTTTGAAAAAAACCTTATTAGTGAGATGTTAAACCATGAAGATCAAAGGATGTGAAACAATTGTCATTATATATACTCGTCGGAAATTGTTAATTTGAATGATATTCATGAGAGGTATAAGCATGATCATATGTGCCAATTAAAGCATCAAATTTCTAGTTTGTAATTAATAAGGATAAATTAATTTGAATAGTTTCACAAATGCTTTGTGTAATAGAATCATCTTCCTAGCATGATGAATGTAATAAGTTATTTCTTTGTAACTAGTAACATGCTACACTAGTATCATAATCATCGAAATAAGTGAAAACAAGTGTGAGTATAACAAATCCATGAAATCATTCCAGATATAGGGAATGAAGAAGAGTTGGATTCACACAATAACTCATGCATTCATTCATAATGAGGAGGATTACAAGTTTTATGAAGAATAAGATTCATGAAACGATATTCACAAGGAAAACCAGGAGCTTCTCATCATGAAATAAATTTGATAGATATGGTTTCTTTAGCCAAAGATGATATTTGGTGTGATCAACTTCACAGTTCCATGACTCTGTGAGAGAAACATATTCCAACCCCATGTTAAGTACAAGATCCTTGAATTGAGATGAATCATGTCAAACAAAATCTCAAACCTGATGAGAAACTGAATCTTGAATATTCAAAAGATTACATCTAAAATACCAAACACCTTTCAAAAATAAATTTTCATTAAGTGAAACCATGCAAAGAGAAGGATTGTGTAAGAGAAACTAGATATGAATTAGTTTAGGGGGCTTACCAGAGTCACAAGATCCTGACATAACCATCAATGAAATTTAAAGTGCCTCAACCTCCTCACAAGTATTGGAACTTTCAAGGATTGTAAAATAATATTTCAAAGATTAAACTAGATCATGCATGGTGTGAGGATCGCTGCTACCACTGGTTTCAATAATACCACTTCTCATCTGATGGAAGCTCAATTCCTATATGATTCTACCATGGAGATTTCAATTCTTATCCCTTGACCTCATCCTCCCATGTTAAGTGGATCAAAAGCCTAGATTGGTAAGTGGATAAATTCGTAAACTACCATCCCTCTCCTATAAATTTACTACCGTCTACAACATCAGGGTTGGCATTTGGTGACAGATCATGCCCTCATGTTATTTCCTTGAATCTAAGAGAGCCATCATCTTCATTCATTAGGGTGACATTGAGGAGTGATTTGTGACAAGGAATGATAAGCCAATTTGGGGATATCTCTATAATATCAACTACTATTCTTGGTTGTAAACTCTCTCCTATTTCTATTAATACAAAGAGTATACCATTTTCCTTTATTTGTTATGTTACATTTGCATTCATGGATTTCAATTACTTGTTAATTCATTCAATAGATTAATTGAATTATGCTATGTATATGTTCTCGATCCTTGGCCTATTTTGATTATATGTGTTGGAGATAATTATAGCAATCGACACTACGATTAGAGCTTACAATCCAAAATGAAAGTAAACCTCACAACGGATTCCAATTAAGCCTTTTTCCCATTCTCTAATTTCTTTAAGGGAAACCCTCTATTCTTTGTTTTTTGTTGTTCTAGACCAGTACACAAGGTCTAGGGAAGATACTTTTGTCCATAATTGTAAATTCCACATAACAAATTAATGACTCCACTAGGGATTATGTTTTCCCTTAGTGGTTTCCTTAACCTTAGCCCTTGTTTCACCTCATGAATAGACCTTCAGTACCTCATTCAGCTTTGGATTGACCCAGGGAAGACCTTTCTCTAAGCTTATTTTGATATTTTGTGTCTTAATTTGGCTAGATCTACATCAATGCTCCCCCTGGTCTAGAGACAAAGTATTGCAGCACACCCTAGCCTCCTTTTTGCTTGCACTACAGAGCACTAGTGCCCTTTTTGCACCTATGATCGCCCTTGTAAGATGGAAAAAATTCCATTTTGTGCCTTTCTTTCTGATTTTCTTAGTTTTAGTTGGTTTTCCTTCTATCCCAAAGTCTATCTTGGTCTCTAAAAATCCTTCACTTTGTTTTCTTTTGGTTTTTAAAACCTTTGATAAGAATTTGGTTGGATTTTTCTTTTGTCTTGTGAGTTAGGTCATTAGAAAATTTTGTTTGATCATTGATTTTTGAAATAATTGTTATCACATTCATCATCATATGTATATTCTTTCTTCAATGATTTAACAAGCATCTTCGTTTTTATCTCATTTGAAAATTAAGTGGATCAAAAAGAAAAATCAGTTGCATTTTTCACTACATTTACGGTTTTTTTATGTCAAATTGGAAATTGGAACAATTTCATTAGGGTACTTTACTTAACAAAATTTTTTTATTGCATATTTTATGTTGCATCACCCTTTGTTCTCTTCACTCCCTTACATAGATTTTCATTGAAAAGAAGATTCATTTTTTCCTGCTAGATTGCATCTTTAGGATAATTAGGTGAAATTTGAGGTGAGCCTTCAAAATTGAAATGTAATTCAAGATAAAGTTTAAAATTTATTGAATCAATCTTAAGGAGAATTTGAAACATTAACACCAACATCTATAGCTCTAGGCTAGAGATGTGTTCTCACATCTATAAACATATGAGTTGTCATTTTTTACTAGCATTGCATTTCAGAAGTGATATCATGTTTGACATGCATAAGTGTATGAGATCATTATCCATGTACCTTTGGGTATATTGGATGGAACTCGATGCATGAAAAGTATATGCAAACACTCTCATTGTACGATTATGCATTAGACAACACTAATAGAGACTTCACTTTGATGAGTATATTCTAGAAGTTATTGATGGTGCTAGATGTTCGTCAACCAAAAGGGTATCCCCAATGTGATGTCCCAATTAGACCTCACACTATTTGGAATGGAAGCCCCATCTAGCATATCTACCCAAAGGGCATGTATTATAGGTTTTCCTCAGATACAAATATTAGCACATGATAGTTATGAACAGGTAATCTCAGATCAACAAGTGGGTATGCTTGTTGATTGTTCAGTTGTATGTGTGTCAAGATTCTTCTACCGTAGACAGAAAGGAAAGTGAGCCTCTAGGAGAGATGTAATAGTACCACCCTAGTAGAGACACACAAAACAAAAATTTCATCTAAAATTCAGCAGAATAGTCCACAAAGATTCGACAGTTATTGTAGTAATTATAAACAAGAAATATATTTCTAGCATCTAGCAGAATAGTCCACAAAGATGCAAAAACTATAGAAACCATTACAACACAATCTCAATATGATAAATACTAAAATAACTGAAATAGTTGAACTACCTTAGCATAGATGGAAGCAAACATGAATTACAAACATCCACATAATAATCTTACAAATATTTGTAATCCATGCAAGAAGGACATGATCACCATGAGGCTTCTGATATCAAGTAAAAGTCACAAGAAAAATGTATACAATGAATGCCACTAGCCCTAATAGTGGAGCATTGGACCCACTTATTTCTCCCCAAAAGAGCTATCTTGTCTCCCTAGTGCCTTAGAAGAGGACCTAAGGTGAAAAGTCATTTTTTTGTACCATTAGGGTGTATATAGAAAAATTGAGGTGATAATTCACCTCCCTTGTGATTCCTAAGCTATCCTCATGATTGTTCAACTTCGCTATGACATTTTTACTTCCTACATGACTTTTCACATTACATGAATGGCCCTTGGACTTCCACTTTATATCATATTTCTCCAATATTGACTTACATTTCCACAAAATCATGTGCCACATGATGACTCATGACATCACACTAGTGACATGGACTTGCATGATGACATGGAAATGTGAATCCATTCTTTGTTTTTTTTTGCAATGTGTCTACAAAAGGATGGATAATTTTCATCTTCTATGTACTCTAGATGGCTTAGAGATGAGGAGTCTTTGTTGGAACTTGGTCTCTAGCTACTGTCTCAATTTTTCTTCCATTTTCTTTATCTTGATTGATAAGATAATGAAGTGTCTTCTAACATTCTTTCCTTCTTGATCCCATTTTTCATCATCCTATCATGGTATGATAGAGAATCTGCATCTGCAATTCACTCATGGCAAGACGACACCAGCCCAATGAACCCCTAGTCTATGGAGCTATATAATGATCTATCAAGTTAGACGAATCCAAGTGGTAGGTTAAGGGAGAGGCTCACTGACCACAAATTTTCATCTTAGGTAGTTAGGGATGAAGCTTAAGCCTTGAGACTATGCAATGTGTAGTTCAGGCTATACTAGGCATGCAAATTACTTGGTCTTGGGAGTCAGTGAGCCAAACTAAGGGGTTTCACATTGTCTCATACAACTACATAGTTCTAGAAGGCATAGAAGGCTAGGTGACTATGCATTTATGCAACTCAGGAGCTCAAGGGTTGGGCTTGAGGTCTCAGATTATGCAATGCACAATTCAGGCCTAAATGGAGGGCATGACTGTGAAGTCTTTGAGGCCAAGGCTTGAGCTTCAACACTCAAATTGTGAAATGCATAGTAATGGAAGGAAAAGAGGCTAGGTGATTATGTAGTTGTGCATTTAAAGAGCCCAAGACTCATGCTTTAGGACTGATACTATGGCATTCTAAGACTTAGGGGTTGGTCCTAAGCACTAACATTATGAAATGTGAAATTATGGGAGGCAGAGACTATGTATATCATAATTCCATGAGATAAGGTTGTTGCTTGGGGACTGCGATTATGTAGTGTTCAGTTTAAGGGGGGTTGGATGACGTTGTGTGGTCTAGTCGAGAGTTTTTCCAATTTTTATTAAGTGTTGGATCATTGAGGGGAAGTTGAATAAAAGAAATACTTGAACATGATCATGCACCTAGTTCACTTGAAGACACAACACGGACCACTCACAAGACATGAAAAGCATACTTTCCTCAATGCAAAAACTTCGACAGCTCCTACCAAGTGTGATACAAAAGATATGCTTTGAGACGAAATTGGCGATAGTTGTGTGACAGTGCTTGACACTTTAGAAATGAGTGTGAAATATCTACATTATAAGAATAACTCATTATCACAAATATTTCC
This sequence comes from Pinus taeda, assembly GCA_000404065.3. NCBI lineage: Eukaryota > Viridiplantae > Streptophyta > Pinopsida > Pinales > Pinaceae > Pinus > Pinus taeda. Next base: position 46,278 of record APFE030844906.1, read on the forward strand.
CATGAAACAAGCCAAAATTGTGTTTTATGTGCTAAGAAAGAGTTCCCATGCCAAAATATGACACTTGCAACATGACAAGAACGGTTCGAAGGACACTTGCGATATGTGAATGCTAGTGAAAGAAACACGTCCCAACATGAAGATAACATGAGAAAGATGATAACTAGAGTGATAGAAAGGAAAAGGGATAGTCAAAATCATGAAAATGACACTCGCAAAACAAAGACTATGCAAAAGTGACAGTTTGCAAAACTCACCGAAATAGAGGTAAAAATGTAGCTAGAAGTGAGAAAATGTTGACAATTAGTGCGTACTGACTATCGACATGGATTAATCATAGCACAATAAATTTATTGATAGATTATGCTAGGCTTATTCAAGCTTGTGTGTAGGAGTGCGCTCAGGAATTCATTGTGGACTGAGTATATGTGAACACAATCCAAAAGGGAGTTCAAAGACTTAACAAAGCTAGAAGTGACTACAGCATGGTCGATCGCAAGATCTATGATAAGATCCAAAATTATAGTATAGGACAAATTTTGGAGGGTGTTTGTCACAACAAAAATAGTTGGTGACATACTAGTAGAACTCCAGCTTCTATACCTTGGTCAATACTTTCATACAGGATGTAGTTCTTCAAGGAGTATTAATTTATCATTCAGATTAAAATGGCTTCTGATCTTACCTCCTAAATAAAAATTGTCCCATTCATTCCTTTAATCAGTTAAACAAAAGCATAATATCAACGTTCACACGATGTCTCTAATCAGGATAGGATAATGAAGTTCATGAGCTTTACATTTTTGTAGTATAGCTTTTCATCTTTGGTGTTCCTCCACTACCAATAGGCTTGGACAGTACACTGGCAACGTCACTTCAGTAATAAAAATATTCCTCTGCTACCAACAAGTCAGGACAGTACCCTCGCAAATTTTCTTGCTTCACCTCTCTACGTAGGAAGCCTTTCTCTTCCTTCATCTTTATTTATTTATTTATATGGAAACTCCATAGAAACTTGTTTATTTCATGAGTGAAAGAAGGATCCTAACTTATTGAGAGTAGGAGAGGTTGTCCCTTCACATAAGTGTATATAATACCTCTGATATTGGTTTTCACATTCATATTTTTCCCTTGTCGTTCTCTACTTTATTGGATCAACCGGAAAATACTGAAACAAAAATGCCAAACTATAGGCATGAGGTCTTCCATAATACAAATGGAGATGATGGTTCAATACAAGGATTTCCTAATATAAGGATCATCTTTTCTGTCAGAACATCATGTTAGCCAAATGTTGCAGTGTCACATATCCTTCTCTATTTTTCCACATTTTCTTTTGAGTCGAAATAGTACACCCTTCATGCAAATTCATATCAATAGAACATAAAATAAAAGACACTAGAAAACAAAAAACGAAACCAAAACACAACCAAAAGAGGCCAAACAAAATGATTCAAAACAAAAGCAAGAAAATACAAGAAATAATAAAGAGAACAAGTGGAAAATGAGTGCAAGAGATGGGAAACTAGAAGGAATCTAAGTCTTATCCTAACCTAACTGGCTACAAGGTCAGGGTCACGTATAATGAAATTTCGAATGTAGCCAATGTAATTGTTCTCAACCTGCATCCACAAAGATATAAATAATTCAAATAGATATAATTTAATATGCAATATAAAATATAATAATTTGGATAACTTGCACAAAAATTGAAAGTCTTTCCTAACAGCAGAAAGATAAGCCAGAACTACTACTTCTGACCAGTTCACATTCTTACCTTTTTGATGAAAATTATAAATTGACAAATCTCGACAATTTACTATGAATGCACCTTCATCTTTGTCATCCTTCTTATAAATCATAAGAAAAGACTAAAACTTTTTATTAGCAAAATGAATAGCTAAGAAATTGTTTTCCAACAAATCCTGGATCAGATCATGAAATTTGAAACAATCCTCTTGAAAACCCCGAAATCCTTGAAAAGATGAATTTTCAATTAGAAGAATAGGGTCAAAATGAGAATATTATGAGAGGATATTGATATGATCATATTCGTTTGGCATCTCAAGGAAGTGAGGATCCAACATGGCCATTAGTGAATGTTGAAGTGCCTCAACCATTTGAAAAATACCTTATTGGTGAGATGTTAAACCATGAAGATCAAAGGATGTGAAACGACTGTCATTAGATATACTGATGGGAAAATGGCTATTTGAATGATGTTCATCATAGGTAGAAGCATGACCATATGTGCTGATTAAAGCGTCAAATTTCTAGTTTGTAATTAACAAGGATAAATTAATTTCAACAATTGCACACAAATGGTCTACGTAATAGAATGACGTTCCTCGCCTGATGAATGTAACAATCTATTTCTTTTCAACTAGTAACACACTACAATAGTATCGCAATCATCGAAATCAGTGAAAAGAAGTGAGAGCACAGCAAATCCATGAAGTCAATCAGGTAATAGTGAATGAAGAGGGGTTTGATTCCCAAAATAACTCATTAATTCATTCACACTCAAGAGGATTACAGGTAAGATGAAGAATAAGATTCATGATATGATATTCACTAGGAAAACCAAGAGCTTCTCATCATGAAATAGATTTGATAGATATGATTTCTTCAACCAAAGATGATATTTGAGGTGATTAACTTCACAGTTCCATGACTCTATGATAGAAACATATTCCAACCACAAGTTAAGTACAAGAGTCTTGAATGGAGATGAATCATGTGAAACAAAATCTCAAATCCAATCTGAAACTAAATCTCGAAGGTTCGAAAGATTACATCCAAAATACCAAGCACCTTTCAAGAATAAATTTACATTGAGTGAAACCATGCAAAGAGAAGGATTGTGTAAGAGAAACTAGATATGACTTAGTTCAGGGGCCTTACTAGAGTCACGAGATCCTGACATAACCATCAATGAAATTTGAACTGTCTCGACTTCCTCACAAGTCTTGGAACTTTCAAGGATTGCAAAATATTTCAAAGATTGAACTAGATCATGCATGGTGTGAGGATCATTGCTACCATTGGTTTCAAGAAGACCACTTCTCATCGGATGGAATCCATCTCTATCACTGATTTGACTAGAGTTTTCAACTTCAGCAAGTAGATTACTCAGGTTGAAAGATTCTTTCGATCACAAATCTAAATATGTATGGATTAGAGAAATTTCATGCGAAAACTGATTTGAAGAGTTACCTTCATGCATGAGAAGAGATTATAGGAGGTGGAGATATTGCTCAATGATTTGATAGTTTTTATTTTCATCATGGATAATCTCACCACCCTATGTCAATTGAGATTTTAACTCATTAGATGAATAACTTGAAGAGCATGGGGTACATCTATCGCAAATAGATACATTGCAAGTGATAGAGCACTAGGGATAGTGAGATGAAGAGGATGTTTCGATAATAACATATTCTTTGACCGAATCATATTCTAGATCTAAATAAAAATATTCATGAGAAACTAAATTATCAACTGATGTACCTGGGTATTCATGATCCTATACATTAACAGAGTCATCATCATCGCAATGATTATTTCCCAAGGCTATAGATTGATTGAAATAATTGATTGCATTTTATTGACTACCAATATTACCATATTCAATACCATCCAAGAATAAGGAAGCACCATCTTCACACGGAGGATTTTGAAAAAGAGAAGGTTAAAATAATCCTTTCGTTCCCGTTCCTCTACTTGTGTGATGTGAATACCTTGAACCTGATCGTAATTTAGACCAACAACTTGAAAATAAAGAGAGTGTGAAAAACTAGCTGGTAGAGCATATTGATCAAGTAGATCACTCTATAAAAAGTCATGGCACATAGATGAGAGAGGATAACAGAAATCCAAATCTGATTCAATACTAGAGTTATGAGTTTCAATAACCTCTTGAGGAATGAAGCAATTATCACTTTCCCTAGGCTCCATGAGCCATTCTAGGGTTTCTTCCATTATATCTGAATTATTAAAAGTGGAAGGAGGAAGAAGTGATGGATTAAGGATTTGATGTCGCCATTTCCCAAATTTTTTGTGATCTTGTAGAGGCACCCTCATTGGAACTAGAAAAGGAGGAGGACAAGGAATGAAAGGAGTAGTAAATTACTCCTCTAAAATTAAGTTGTCTCACAACTCAGAAGAGTTTGAGAGGTAGAAAAATCAAGGGGTTCAGGAAATGTGATCCAATCATTCAAACGTTTGCTTGAAGAAATCCCAATATGTATCTTCCTCACAAAATTCACAAAAAATGTGAAGGAATCGATCAAAGAAATCCTAAAGTCATTCATTAGGCTTCATTCTTAACTGATTAATTCTTTTAAGAACATATCGCTAATCATACCTATGGAAGGCTTGATAAATATCCTAAAGGAAGTAATGAAAATAATGGATGGAATCAAATACTAAGTTATGACACCATTGATTAACACAACATTCAAGGGTGAGGAAGAAATCCAAACAAGAAAAATATTCATCATTGATTTCCCAATATTCACAAAATTTAAGAAAATTAGAAATGTGCTCGGTTATGCATGTTCCATCCTCACCATCAAACTTCAACTAAGACAAGTGATAAAGAGGCTCATTGTGTTAGAAAATCCAAAAGGTGGAAAATTTTGTTTATATTTATGTTGATGGTACTAGACCCGCCAACATGTCAAGGGATCTCCCTGGTAAGAAGTCTCAATTAGACCTTAGACTGTTTGTTGTAGGAGTCCCAGCAGTGGGTCATACAGTATCGCCTTGACCATGGTTTCACATAGAGGCAAGTAAGATGTCCCTATTTGTAGCAAGGGTGTGACATATGCAGTAAGTCAAGGAAGCTACATGAGTGGTTCTAACACACAGAGGGTGAAGTGAGTGTGCCCCTTGGAAACCTGTGAAAGCATGCAGTTAAAAAGGGACACATGAGGAAAGATGCATCACAACATGGAAGGAAAGTAATCTAGAAATCCAAAGTGACGGTTAAACCAACAACACATTTCAGAAAGATTCATAAATACATATACAAATAATAGCTACACATGAATGCATAAGAAAACAAATACATATATGATTTAGAGTAAACAAGATAGCTGAAAGACAATACGACGTATGCATGAAATGTGTTAGCTCTATTATCTTAAGAAGTGTAAATTCCAGTTATAGAATATATCCATGGCCAACCACTAGTTTTGACAGTGGAACATTACAGTCACTGCTGCCTACTCCACCAAAGAGATATAGTAGCTCTGCATAGTGGAGAAGCCAAGGCTCATTACAATACTTTCAAAGCTCTCCGTAAGATAGTGCTATTAGAATCTTGGCTAACCAAAATCCTCTACAATGAGTTATGATGGACTATATATAGCAAAGGGTGGGGTGGCCCTTGACATTCCCCTTCATGATAGTTCATCTACTATCATGACTCTTCATCTACTCTATGATTGTTACATCCAACTATCGACACTTGAACTTACACTCGACAGTTACATTACAATGCACATGTACCCATGTGAGACAAATTAAGCTTGAGAAAGCCATGCAAGACATCATTAAGACTCGGACAACTATTGGAAGACCAACTCTTCGACATCCTCATGGTGGTCGACAGTAGCAAGCTGATGCCAAGCTTAGTAGTATGTGTACTCTAAGGTGACATCTTTCAAGAAATGAACTCTTTCCTCCACAGCATCCTGGTACACTGATCGGGCTCCTTTGTCTAATGCATCTAATATCATGTGCATCATTTTCTTGACTGCAGTCAAACCAACAACATACTTGTGCACAGTGTCTACATTGATTGACAAGTCTGGGATGGTGACTATGTGCATCAACTCGTCAAAGTGTGAGTCAAGCTCTAGTCAGACCTGTGCCTTCGTCTTCACTTGGGTGAATGTCCCAATAGATGGGATCACATGTACATGCATAATAACATCCACAATATTGAATACACGTGCATGGGAAGCCTGTAGAATAGTGATGAGCTATGGGAGATCTTCATAGTTCCAGATCTCACTCAAGATACATGCCTTCAGCTTGAGCACTCTAGGCTTCATCATCTTAGGCAAGTGTAATGGGGATCCCTTGTATTTCATTGTCCATGTTTGCATGTAATCAAAAATAGCATGCACGTTCAACAAGATACGTGCTCTCCTAGCACATCGCTTCTGCCAATTGTTGAGATGGACAACTGCATTATGCACCATACCAAACTTGGAATACAATGCCCACATGAATGTGTCAAGGGATAATACTTCATCTAGTCTTACCTTATTCAATTATGCTTTGGTGGGTGTTGTAATCAATTCTCCTCCCTGCTTGGCCATATGTATCTCCTTAGCCATTCGGTCCTTCTCAGCTATTAGGAAGTGAACACTCGAGATAGTGGCTTCAACATGTGCTCTGGTAGCATCAGCCAACGCTGCTAGATTTTTATGCACATCAGACATGATCACTCATTCCTCAAACTACGTAGGAGATGTATGATCCTCCAGAGTCGAAAGTCTGTGAGCTTGCACAACTCTATGTTGAGACTCGTTGAATGAGATGTTTTGCATCTCTCCTTCCAGCTAGTCTCCAAGGATCTCAGTGTCTCCTTGGTCACTTGGGACTTGCTCCTCTCTTGGATGTGATGAACCTAGTTGGTTGACCTCTTGATGGTGAGGCATGAGACCAATATCTTGCTCTCACTCCTTTTGCTCCATATATGTACCCATCTATTCAAGTTCTTTCTCTATCTCCTAAGCGAAGTCATGCTCCTGTGATGGTTCACCCTGTCTGCTTGATACAAGTTGTTCTGATGAGTCTAACACCTATACGGTTGTAGTTTTTTCTATCTATACAAGTTGCACCCCCTACTGTACCTATTCCTGCTATGCTTTCTTCTCCTATTCCTTTTGGACTATCTCCTTAAACTCATGCAACTCCTTCTCTATTTCCTCCATTCTCCATTTCTCTCTCTACCTTTGCACATTTCTCTTGTCGTGATATTGCCTCTTTGACTCTATTGCCAAAGTTTCTTTCTGCATAACTAGGTCTACTTAGAACTTGAGCTCTGGTCTTCCTCCATGTTGTTGACTTTTGGCTTATATGGGACTAACACAGGTTTGGAAGAATTATTTAGCCAAGCAAATCTCGTAGCTACCGGCCCTTTCAGCAACAACCCACGAAGCACGGACTGAGGTCTCACCCGAGGTAGTAGGGAAATGTGCTGGAACCAAGTTTCCGCACCGTTGGGATGTCTAGATGTCGTCTGAGAGATTCACGCGTCATCCTATAGCTTTGCGCTACACTAGATCCACACAAATCCAGGTAACTTTAGCTTTCTTTTACCACGCTAATTACAAATCTAATTTATTAATTAAGTATTATAACCTAGATCTACTTAGCCAATACTAATTAAACATACGCGCACAGATCAAAACAATTTCATTAACCATAAAAGAACGAAGTTGCGATAGTTAAGAATTAACAGAAACTTTAGAAGAAACTTACCTTTATTTCCACTTATCATTCTTACATCTAGATCTACCCTGTGCACTGAGCTGCAGAAGTATGTGCACCCAGCTGCAGACTCTTCTAAGCCTCTGCACACACAGCTACAGAGCCTCTATCCTCTACACAAACCCCTGACTCGGACATACAGACGCTCTTCGAATGATCTTCTCAGACACCCATTACATATCATATCTCAAATTCATACTTTCCTAAGAACTGCCTTTCCCCCCATAGAGTCGTGCTCTATTTATACTATTTGTGGTCCACAGACCGACTTACTTCCTATTATTTTCCATTATTTCTTAGGCGGACAACCCTTTGACTCAACCATTTTACATTTCGCACTCCGTATACTTCAGAGTTTAATCCTAATTTCTAGGCTTTCTATCCCAAAACCATTACGCAAGACCTCTGCTACACAACAGTCCCCCAAATCAATTATCATGACTCGTCCTGAGTCACTTGTTGGTGCGGCATGATGCACTGTTGTGGCTTCATGGTTCACCTCCCTCTGAGTGACACTCGTCATCCTACTGCTCCTTCGTTCAGCTCTTGCTTCAATGCTTTTACTACTTCTTCCAATTGATGATGCTCATTCTGCTCTACTCGGTTAACACAGAACACCCCTTCATACAATTTTAGCTCGAGTGGGGAAGCCTCAAATGGGACCTTCTTGTACCTTTGCAGCCACTTTCAACCTTTGTATCTTCTCGCCGCATTATCTGTTGTAGCTTGTGTTGCAATTTCGCAAGACCGTTGCTACTATCTGTGAGATCCCATTGCTTACAATCTTTCAGAGATGCCTTAGTAACTTTGTTCCAACCTGTGGTCTCCATTTTCCCATATTTTCATTGAATTGTTGTAGTTTGTTGAATTGCCCATGGATGGGATGGTGGCATCTAGACCACTTATGCTTCATGTCTTCCCTTTTTCAATACATCCCCTACTGTTGAGTTTGCAGGTTGCAGGATGCCTGCGGCTATCAACACCATGCTTCTGAGATAGTCTGGCTACCCTCTTGGCCATATTACCACCTGCGGGCTTACTCCTTGTGTAGAGATAATAAACAGGGCCATGTCAAGACTCATCATACGCTTTGTGGAAGTGTAAGTTTCTGTTATGCTTCTTAACCTGCAAAGAAATACCGAACCAAGAATATGCGCGGAAAAATACCGAGAACACAGAATATGTTAAGAAAATATACCCAGAACACAGAATAGCAAAGATTTTATTACTCAGAGAGAAATGTTCACAGGCCTCTTCGAGGGGGCAACCTCCAATAGAGCAAAGCTCGATTAAAAAACAAGACACAATGCTCCTCGCAGGGAGTCTCTATCCTTTATATATGACTCCTACATGCAATACCACGGGCCAATACCGTGGGTTTTATTAATACCATCTATCTAATACTACCGCCCATTTAACCTTTATTTAATAGTACCGCCCATTTACAACTAATTGTGGTCCCATTTGCAACTAACTGGGTTAACCACTTACAAATATTAATACGGGCTTTATTGACTCTTGACTATGATGTGATCCCATGACATGAATAAGGGGGTTAGGGTGGGACCCTAACAACGTTCAACTATGATTGACCATGATTGAGTTTCAAGTTGAGACAAACTTTGGCATAATGTGACATTGGACAATGGTTGGCCATGGTTGACCATGGTTGATTTTCATATTGAGATAATATTTGTCACAATATGACATTGGACCATGGTTGACCATGGTTATCACAATGCAATGTTGGACCAAGAGACAATATTTGTTAAAATGTCACAATATACCCTACAATAAACATGGTTGACTATGGTTGACAATCGTTGATTTTCATATTAAGAAAATATTTCTCACAATGTAATGTTGGACCATGGTTGACCATGGATCACCATGGTTGTCACAGTGTGACCTTCCACCACGGGATTGATAAACGCAAGGGGTATGAACACTTCGATTGATAGCCCAAGGGATTGATAGTATAAAGCGAAAGGATTAATTCTAAAACCCCAAGGTATTACAAACCCAAGGGAATAATAGTAAACCCAAAAGATTAATATTAAAAACATAAGAGATTATAAACCCAAGTGATAAATATTTTAAACCCTAAGATAAATATGATAAAGGTATTGACCATGCTTGATCATGTTTAATTTTCATATTGAGACAATCTTTATCATTATGCAACATTGGACCATGGTAGACCATGGTTTACCATGATTTGTTTGTTTTCATAGTCTATTATAAACCCAAGGTATATAAAACCTAAGATAAATATTAAAAACCCAAAGATAAACATGGTTGACCATTGTTGACAACAAATGATTTTCATAGTGACACAATATTTGTCACAATGCTACGTTGGAATATGGTTGCTCATGATTGATTTTCATATTGAGACAACTGTTAGAAGAATGTGATGTCGACCTATGGTTGAAGATGATTATATACCCACGGGATTTATATTAAACCCTAGGATTACTATTATAAATAATATGTATAATATTATACCATAGAAATATGAACCCTTATATTAATAAACCAAAGGGATTAATATTATAAACCCAAGGGATCAATACTAAAGACCCAAGGGATTATAAACCAAATGGAATAATATTAAACTCAATGGATTAATATTATAAACCTAAGGCATATAAACCCTAAGAAAAATATTATAAACCCTAAAATAAACATGGCTAACTGTGGTTTACCATGATTTATTTTCATATTTACAAAATCTTTTTCACAAACCAACGTTGAACCATGGTTTACCGTGGTTAATTTTCATATTAAGACAATATTTGTCACAGTGTAACATTGGACCATGGTTGATTTTAATATCGAGAGAATCTTTGTCACAATGCGACGCTGGACCATGGTTGACCATGGATGACCATGGTCATCACAATGTGACAATGTGACATTGGAGTAAGAGACAAACTTTGTCACAATGTGACATTGATTATTGACCATGGCTGACCATGATTGCCCATGGTTGATGATGGTTGACAATGGTTGACGATGGTGGAACATGGTTGATTTTTATATTGAGACAATCATTGTTACAATGTGACGCTGGGCCATGGTTGACCATGATTATAAACCCAACATATTAATATTAAACCTTAGGATTTATATTATAAACCTATGGATAACAGTATACCCTAGGAATATGAACCCTTCGATTAATAAACCCAAGGGATTGATATTATAAACCCAAGGGATTAATATTATAAACCCAAGGTATATAAACTCTCAGATAAATATTATAAAAACTAAAATAAACATGGTTGAACATGATCGATTTTCATATTCATATAATCTTTGTCAAAATGTGATGTTGGATCATGCTTGACCATGATTTATTTTCATATTGGGAAAATATTTGTCACAATGTGACATTGAACCATGGTGGACAATGGTTGACCATGGTTGACCATGTTTTCTTTTCATATGGAGACAATAATTTTCATAATGTGACGTTGGACCATTGTTGACCATGGATGACAACGGTTCTTACAATGTGACAATGGAGCAAGACATAATATTTGTCACAATGTGACCATGATTATTAACCATGGTTGACCATGGTATATTTTCATATTCAAACAATATTTGTCACAATGGGACATTGGACCATGGTTGACCATGGGTGGCCATGGTTGATTTTCATATTGAAAAATATTTGTCACAATGGGACAGTGAACCATGGTTGACCATGATTGACCATGGTTGACAATCGTTGAGCACCCCTGATTTTTATATTAAGACAATATTTGTCACAATGTAATGCATATTAATATTATAAATCCAAAGTATATGGACCATAAGGTAAATATAATAAAAACTAAAATAAACATGGTTAACCATGGTGAATTTTTATAATGAGACAATCCTTGTCACAATATGGTGTTGGACCATGGTTAACCATGATTGATTTTCATATCGAGGTAATATTTGTCACAATGAGATGATGGATCATGTTTGATTATGGTTGATTTTCATATTTAGATAATATTTGTCACAACGTAATGTTGGACCATCATTAACTATGATTGATTTTCACATCGAGAAAATCCTATGATACATGCTAAGATAAATATTATAAACTAAGTATATAAACCCTATGATAAATATTATAAATGCTAACATAAACATTTTTGACCATGGTTAACCATGATTGATTTAGATATTGAGACAATATTTTTCACAATACAACATTAGACCATGGTTCACGATGGTTCACCATGATTAATTTTCATATTGAGACAATCTTTGTCACAATGCGACGTTGGACCATGGTTGACGATGGGGGATCATGGTTGACCATGGTCAACCATGGTTGACCATGATTAACCATGGTTTATTTTCATATTAAGATAAACTTTGTCACAATGTGATGTTGGTCCATTGTAGACCATGGGTGACCATGAGTATAAACTCAAGAAACTTATATTAAACCTTAATATTAATATTATAAACCCTGTGAATAATATTATACCCTAGGAATATAGACCCTTAGATTAACAAACCCAAGGGATTCATATTATAAACCCAAGGAATAGATATTAAAAACCCAAGGGAGTAATATTAAACCCAAGGGATTGGTATTAAAAACCTAAGGGGTTAATATTAAAAACCTAAGGTATTAAGATGTTGGACCATGGTTGACGATAATTGACCATAATTGGCCATTTACCATTTTTCACCATGGATGACCATGATTGATTTCCATTTTGAGAAAATGGTTGTCACAAGCCCAAAGGATTAATATTATAAAAACAAGGGATATAAACCCTAAGATAAATATTATAGGCACTAAAATAAACATTACACCATAACATTAATATTATAAACATCGGGATTAATATTATAAACCCAAGGGATTAATATTAAAAACCTAAGGGATTATAAACCCAAGGGAATAACAATGAACCCTACAATTAACATCAAACCATAGGAATATAAACCCTAAGATTAATAAACCCAATGGATTATTATAATAAACCTAAGGTATTATAAGCTCAAGGGATTAATATGAAAACTTATGATTAATATTATAAACCCTGGGCTTAGTTTCAAACCCTGTGATAAATATTGGAAAACCTAGGATCAATATTATAAACCTAAGGGATTAATAAACCCATTAGATTAATATTAAAAACTTGAGGGATTATAAACCTAAGGGAATAACATTAAACCCTAATATTAATATTAAATCCTAGGATTAATATTAAAGGCTAGTGTGACTTGAATATCTGTAATGACACTCTTCTAGGGATTTTTCCATCTAAACAATCAATCAAGATCCATAAAATTTACCATGGAACCTAAATTTTATTGTAGCTTTCTATTCTTTGACATTATTATCTTGCAAAAAATGATGGTACTTTCTCTCACCAAGTCTTTCGTAAGAAAAGTCACACTGAACAATATTTACATGAAAATTCCCATCACTATCTAGCCCAAAAGCTAGGTGTTCTCAACACATTAGCCATGCAAGATTTAAGGGTTTTTTATGAAATTTAATTGGTGAATGAGAAAACCTATCTCCTTAATGTTTTTGAAAAGAATGTCTATAATAGATACCAATGTATCAAAGCCTTTTTAAAAGCTAGCTAAGGTCCCAAGACTAAAAAGAGTCATTTCAAGTGACTTGTAGTGCCCAACTTCCCTTTTTCCAGGGAACCATGGACAAGATTGCTTGGATTCTTTGGAGGCATAAGGTTTCTTCCACCTTTAGACCCTTGAAAATCATGTTTGGCTCCTTAAGATCCATCAAAGACCCTGTGGAGTCTAAAAACATGAAGGTTGTTGATTTAATTCCATATTCTTGTGGGTCCCCCTACATTAGAGAAATTGGTCATTCCATAAATCAAAGGATTCTAGAGCACATGGTTGATCTAAGACATTGTAGGACTCGCTCCTATGCTTTAGCTGAACATGCTCAAAAGACAAAATACCACATTTGTTTAGAGGATTGTGAGATCCTTGCCAGGATTCATCATTTCCATGATTCTAAATTGAGAAAAACCATCGAAATTGAGAGAAGATATAATACGCTAAATAGGGATAATGGATAGAATATTAGTAGTTTGTATATCTCATCCCTTTATCCATATGCCTCTTCCTTCTTTTTTTTCTCACAGTCATGGTTTTTCATTTTCTTTATTTGTGTCGTTATTTGGATTCTTTTCGTTTTTACTAATATTAATTTCTTTGTATTCATTTTGATTCCCTTCTCTCATCTCGTTCTTTTTTTGTAATTTGATATTATTCTAATATATGATTTCATGTTATTTTTGTTTTCACTTATTTTTTTATTCTTTTATTCTTGTAAAATATTTATTCATTTATTTACACTCATTATTATTATTATTATCATCAATTTTGATTTTTTTAATTACATAATTTAGTTAACTTTACACGTTTTTTATAAGCTTCTTTTTTATACTAGCATTATGTATTCATGTAATAATAATGTGTTTATCTTCTAACTTTCTAATTATAATTTAGGGTTTTTATAACTTTTTTCCTATTAATTTTTTTCTATATCATTTTTTAATATTGTTTCCTATCTATAATAGTTAGCCATTGTCTATGGTGCCTCGCTAAAAAAATATAATAAACTTTTTTTCGTAATCTTTATATATAATATGATTCTGATTAAAAATTAGAAATAATTGTAGTATCGATTATAACAGTTTATATATATAATAATTATATAAGTATATATAATATAATACCAGTATATACTATATATTAATTATTATTTTTTTTGTATACTCCCAATATAATATTGTTTATTTAGTTTCTCGTCTTCTATTGTGAGTTTGAGGCCTATTAATTAATTATCTTATTTTTGCTAATATAAATAATAATTATTTGTTCTCTAAATGATTCTTAATATTTACTTTTTAATATATTTATCTTTTAATTATTATATTTTTCCTCTACATATTTCTAATATTTTATTTTTCTGGTTTATTTTAATAATATTTTCATCATTCTTAGGATTTTTTAATTAAATAAACTGTTAGAATAAGTTTTATTTAATAATTTTTCGTTAATGATCAGATTATGCTTCTGCTTTATTTTAATAAAAAATTTAGGACTATGAATCACAATAAGGGTTAAAAACTGTGGACATAAAAACATCAATATGTGATTTATCCAGAAAATTTTCACTTAAATCATACCGCAGCCTCCATTCTGAAATTATAAATTTATTGAATTTCCACCCAATTGAATCACATAACGAATATATACATTATAGGTTATATTAAATATATAGCTTAAATTAAAACCCACTGTGAAGCCACAACTTTTACAAACTAACACTGTTTATATCCTTGCGGAACATTAAAATTTTGTTACTTATATATAAATTAAAATTTTGTTACTTATATAAAAATTATTGATAAGAAAGGATGTTTTGTTTTCATAGATTAACCGTTCACTTAATGATTTGGTATTAATTTATGGTTAGAAAGCAACACAAATTCATGACTATATGATTATGAATACAGTCATTATTATAGATGAGGGATGTTAGAGATAATAGTCGAGATAATATTTAGTAAATTGTTTAAATTCGAGAAAAAAACAATTTTTTATATGGTTTTAAATATGGTTTCTAAGAAGGTCTCTCAAATTAATTATCTTAAAAACGTTATTTTTATAAACACAATATATAACATAAATATTATTATTTCTTAGGAGAGAATTTTATTTTCGTCTCTCTAAAGACAATAGTTGGGATTAAAGACATTGTCTTTATAGAAACACTAAGTCTTTAATCCTAGCCATTGCCTCTCAAGGGACAATAAAAAATTATATTTAAAAGCAATACAATATCATTTTTGTCTCTTTAGAGACAATATAAAACAATGAATCTAGAAAAATATCTGGCCATTCAAATAAATCAATGCACAAAATATCTAATTTTAAAATAAAATACAAGATCATTTATTAACTCATGTTAGGGCATAGTGGGATTAAACCCTTTAAAAAATTATGTGAGTTGTAGCAATCCTTGAAATTTCATATGTAGGCATGATTTTAAAAAAAAGATGCTCAACACATAACAGCACAATCTTTATTAAATCTATAATCATGCAGCAACTGTTTTTAACTTAATAAAAAATAACTGAATCGAGTTAGCTAAATTTCACACCCTTGTAGCATGAACCAAACAATAGTCTACAAACAATTTAATCTAGTCCTACAAAGAAAAGTAACTAGAATTAGCAGAAGTTGTTAATATATTGCCACAACAATTAACTTTCATTTTGTTTGCTGCATCAGATTTTGTAAATAAAGAAATACAAAAAGGGTCCCAAAAAGGCTTCAAATCCCTTCATCAACTTTATCAACACCATTACCACTTGGTTTGATTGATTGCAACAAAAAGAATATTTCGTTTAATAGATTTGAACACTCATGTCTATATGAAAACCTCATTTAGAAAACTGAATAGCTCCATTAGCCCAACCTATGCTCGTCTGTGCCAAGTCTATATATGAAGACCTCTATTTTTCATATCTGTCAACTAATTTTAATATTAAAATAAAAACAATGTAAAGTCTCATACATGATCTTAGATCCAAATTAATTTAATTAAATGCTTCAAAAAAAATATTAATTTCATCTTAATTAATTTTCTTAAACAACCCCTTGTGCAGTAGTGTGTAAATCTTGCATATATATGTCTCATGATACCATTATTGCTATCATGGGAAATATTGAGAAGTATGTGATGAGGAGGATCACGTGGGTGGAGATTTCTCAACCTTGGGCCTAACTTTAACTGGAAATCCTTGTTTGGTAACTTTTACTGGAAGTCCTTGCTTGGGAATAGGGAAGGGACCCTATTGAATTCTTCTCTCGATGCCCACAACATTCTACATGCCAAATAATTACAAAATCTAATGCCTAAAATATTGTCAATGTATTCCTTTCTGCTTTAGCCAATTTTATATCCATAACATAGCGAGGTATGTGTAGTGAACTGATGGGGATGGGTGCAACAAATTGTAATTTCTATGTATATCTATTAGCCGAAGCTCAAATCTAGTCCACATCATGAAAACTTCGGAATTGAAATGATCTGAAAATCTAATTATGTAGCTCTTGGTAATGCGAGGATAAAAAAATCCCCTGGTTATGCAAGGATCCAGACATCACATCTCCCATGATAATTAAATAAACAATCATAATCCCTGCATTGTTTACAATAATACAAATCCCTGATAAAACCCTAACAGAGTGCTCACAAACAGATTCAATAGTTTATCCATAATTATAAGCCTTCAGTCGAACATGAAACTCGGCCAGCAACTCAATGCTTATTTTCGGGAGAATAACCATCAGGATTATCACTACAAAGCATAATGGAAGACCCAGAACTTTCGTTGTTGTAGGCAGTGCCATAATTCCTGCACCAATTACAGTTGTTTCCAGATTAAAAATTTCCCTAGGGATACGAGATCTAGACTCCATTTATGTTATCCCTGATTTTTATGTTCACAATATGGGGAAATCATCGCTATCTTCTGAAGGCAACGCCTTTGAGGTAACCCCATTGACAGACTTCTTGATCTCTGCCTCGTGGTCTAGTGATATGTCCTATGTTTGCAGCTTGATGAATGATTGCTTTATTGGTCCCTGCATTGTGTACCTGATTGAAATTTCCCGCGAGATATTGAGAATTGTTTTGATTACCTAATTTGCATGAAAAATAGAAAAACATATTTTGGCCTCCTCTATTTGATGAGATTTGCTATTGATTAGGAAAATGAATGATAAGATCTACTTCTGTTTAAATTCTTAAGACTTCTCGTTCTGGTGCAAGGAGGATGAAAAGAATGAAGAGGGATGAAGCATTTGAATTTTCAGCCAATTTGGCTAAGTTAGGTATCTATCCAACAATTTACCTTCTCTAAATTTATATGTCATAAGTTATGAAGCCCCCTAATTGATGGATTGGTAGTGGTTTCTCAAACACTCTGTCTGGCAGTGATTGTTTCTTTTCCACTTTGGCCTCTAACTGTGCTTCGAGGTCCTTCACATGAATGACATTTAAAATTAGCCAAAGCCTTAAGACTGTATAGCATAACAAATAAATATCCCTATAAGATGAGACTGTAGTGCATTGAACTCAAAGGTAAAGTTAATCCGAAAGGAGAATATAAAGTTTCAACATTACCTTCTCTTGAAGATTTATACACATATGTTATTTTGCTTTGTGTTTTTCCAGATATTGCAATCTCTCCTTCTGTGCTTGTGCTTGTTGTCTCTGCTCTTTGAGCCTAATTTCAAGTTGTTCTTCTAGTTACTTTTGTGTCTGTGATCATTTCCCTTTCACTTTGACCTCAAATTGTTCTTCAAGATCCTTTACCTGCATGACTAGTAATATTAGGTGAAATCTTACTTTTGTACACTGAACCAAACAAATCAAATCTTTAGCACTTAAAAAGAAAGTTAAATAAAAAATGAAAATAAGCATAGCAGTCTCTTGAAAATTTCCTACACATATTCTCCTTTCCTGTGATTTTTTCCCCATATTGCATGACCTCCTTCTCCCATTATTGTTGTTGCTTTTTGCGCTCGGTTTCAAGATGTCTTTCTATTTATTTTACCTACAGAACCTCAACCTCTTAAACACACTCTAGAAATGAACTTCCTGACGATCACATGTACTATACTCGAAAAAATGAATGCATAATCAATACATTTTCTTGAAAATTTCTACAAAGTTGCTATCTTCCCTTAAGTTTCACATCCAAGTTTTGCATGTTCTTGTCCATCTTCTCCATCATGTCATCCTTTACCTTTCCTTCTTGTTTGGCCTTCTCAAACTACACAAAGGCATTCACACTCTCAGGAATAGCCTAACCATCCTAACGTACATGGAATGCTATGAATTCAATAACAATACTCATTGAAAAGATGCATGAAAAATAATTCTAATTGTATGCTAACTAACAATGTAAAATCAATTTATTTGAAAGTACCATTTGTTTATACTTCAAAAGCTCATAAGAATCAAATTGTTTCCATGCTCGACCTAGTTCTATGCCCCTCACTTTGGTGGAAAAGTTCAATGAAATTAAAGGAAAACACACATGAAGAGAAAAGCATGTGAAGAAGTGAGCTATTCAAATCATGAGAAATTAGTCAGTTAAGACTACCTCTCATGGAAATGGTCATAGGTGAATGACTTACTTAATGCAGTTGAATCCGAAAATGATATCTAATATAATGCACTGTGTAAGCCCCCTATACTTAAATTCAAAAAGAGTGAAGGGATCTCTACTTGAATGGTTCATGAGGCACAATATTTTTTAAGGTTTTGCAAATGGGGTAGCAAGCTAAGTGGGCTTGATCGTGGGGAAAAATCCACAGTTAAACGTGTTTGAGCAAGAGGCGATCTCGGATGGGTGACCTTCACGGAAGTCCTGGTTACCACGTGCAAGCCCTGGAAGTGATGATTGACGTGATGAGATTCATTTCACTAGTTTCAATCCCACTTCTTCACCCCTGTGAGCATCACCTGATGCAATGAGTGCTAAGTGAACTATTCAAATCATGACAAATTAGTCAGTTACGACTACCTCTCATGGAAATGGTCATACGTGAATGACTTACTTAATGCAGTTGAATCCCAAAATAATATCTAATATAATGTATTGCGGAAACCCCCTATACTTAAAGAGAAAAGGTATTGGAATGGAACCTAATGAATATTGGAGGAAATTTGTAAGCTTAGAAATCCTCAAAATACCAAAAAAAACAGTCACGTCATTATTAAATCTGATTTAAATAAGAGATAACGTATGCAAATGGAAGTGACAAATGAATAATAACGAAACTCTTTTGAACACTTTAGATAGTTGCAATACAACAAACCAATAAGGTATGTGGTTGTTTTTGGTTGCTAACGTAGATATAACATCTCCAAGAACATAAAGATATTTTCTAATAGATTGAGCTTCCATAAGCCACTCCCATTCAACATTTGTTTTTGCTATTCTATAACTTTTTGCCAGATCAACGAGCCACAACTTGCTCTTGGTACATTCCTCGTTGATTAAGTTTTCTCCCTTTACCATCACACAAATAAATTGTGCATGGTAACATTGAAATCACAAACTTTCAATAACTCGTAACGAGAGAAAACAACACAAAAAAAATCAAAACTGCCTCACTCAATGATATTGTCATATAAATCAAGTAATTCTCACATGCAAAAATAAAATACTGTAATTTTCTTCGAGTGCCTATTAAGCTATTCAAATAAGTACTTTATCTCAAATATTTTATAAGATAAATTTTGATAATTGCTTGAAGCAGGTTATCAACTATTTTACAAATTGGTGTTGTTTACCTCAATTTAGTTAATATTTTTTATTCAATAAAATGGCCCAATAAGTTGTAGCATAGGGGAACGTTTTTTATATGTTCTTTGGTGAATTTATCCTAATTTATCCATTTTATGTAACAATATGAAGTGAGCCTTGATGAAATATTGTGCACTAGTGAGAACGACTACTATTTTCATTAGAATTGGTAGAGCCAATGGCCCTTGCACTGCTTCTAGTTTGGAAAACTTCCCAAACCTCATTCTTCTTGAGATATTCTTGAGATATTTTTTGAACTTCTTCTTGAGATATTCACACTACATAACTTAACAACTTCATAAAAATTAATAAAACGTTAGCCATGATTTTCTAAAAAATAGAATATTTATCACATCTACCGAGAGACTATATAGCAGATGTCATCCCAACAATGTGAGGGATAGCACTGGCACATTTATGTGCCTCTTCTGAAAGGTTATCATAATCTCTCTCTAGTATTTTCTACCAAGTATTCGAAAATATTACTCATAGAATATATGACAAGGTCAATATAGGAAGAAGACTCAACTTAAATTTGTATGCTAGTATTATTCAATACCAACGTTATGTGAATTTTAGCCTTCAAGTCTTGAACTGATGAAGCCCAAAAATAATTATGCCTTTGGTATGTGTCTTGAACCTCCCTTAATTGAGAATTTTGTCCTTCTATAGCTTGATATGTAATAATGAAATTTTTGCATTAGATAATTCCAATTT
Source organism: Pinus taeda (assembly GCA_000404065.3). Taxonomy (NCBI): domain Eukaryota; kingdom Viridiplantae; phylum Streptophyta; class Pinopsida; order Pinales; family Pinaceae; genus Pinus; species Pinus taeda. Next base: position 66,902 of record APFE030844906.1, read on the forward strand.
GTTGGCTTAGCAGTAATAAGAAAAAAAGATCAATTTGTTCCACCTAGATATTCAACATGAAATCACATGTTATTGAGTTCAGCCCTCAGGCTTTCATTTCGACAATTATGGTCATTAAGGGACGTCAAGTTCTCATTCCATTCATTTTTCCTCATTTCATACTCCCTAGTAAGCTCTTCAATCTTCCTTTCATACTCTGCTATACATTTGGCAGTTTTGCTTCTAATCTACAAACCGATCAATAGAACTGATGTTAATCCATCTTAAGAGTATTTAAAAGAAGCAAAATGATGGTTCTACCAACATCTCTCAATATGATTTGTTCCCAATTTTCGCCATTCCTATCTATCTAGAATTGAGCATTCTAAAATCCTCCATTTGCATTGCCTGTAGTCATATGAAGACTACTTTTGAGACAGTCAATACTTCCTACCATCTCATATTTGATTTCTGGACTGCATCATCAAATTGCAATAACTGAGCATATCAGATCAATTTACCAAAACAATAAAACCTATAATGGTAGTAAGGTTCAGTTGGATCTCCCAAAGCGAAGGAAATCATTGCAATTTGTTTGAGTTTTTCAAGAACTAAGAAATCAAGTTCTTTTAAAAAATTCTAGCCAATTGGCGATATCTTATAAACATATGATGATTTCAATAGTCTAAATCGATAATATAATGTGAAAAATTGCAATGGGGATGTTATGGTTCCAATACCCCATTTTCTTCAGCTTCTAAAATAGACAAGATGTTAATGATCTGGATACACAAGCTACTTGTAATCCTTTTCTGTCTGAAAATATGCATCTACATGACTAGAATGTGAATCCTCCCAATCAAGTGAATACAAAGCAAGAGGAAGATGTTCATTCCAACTAGGAGGAAGATGCTCATTCGAGTTTTTCCATAATTGCAAGTGCAAAATCAATCAAAGATTCTAAGGGAAAGTCTAGCAGTGCTCTTTCTCGAGTTGTATTAAGTTTTATATGTAATGAGAGAGCTAAGAAGTGTAAAGTGTTTTTAACAAAATTGGAGGAAAAATTTAATGCAAAGGAAGCAAAGTAAATCCAATTGCAATTTAAACCAAAGGAGCTGCAAGAAGCTGAGATAAAGATGTTTAGGAAAAGCTTGACATTTAAAACATCTCCCATGCCATCATTCTATCATGAAGTAGCTCCACTGAAGGTTAAG
>APFE030844931.1:13328-24425 GCA_000404065.3 Pinus taeda
ATCTTTATCCACCAACAGATCCTCCATCTTGAGTTTCCACAACTCAAAATTCTGACCATTAAATTTCTCGATCTCTATCTTTCCACTGCTCTCCATCTTCTTTCACCACCAGAATCGATCTCGTAGATCTCCCACTGAACAGGGTCTACCACAGGCCCAAGCGAAACGCCTCAGCAACAAAGGTGTCCCCTTGAAGCCAAAACAACTCTGATACCAAATGTAGGTTTTAACCCCATACAGAAATTACCTTCATACAAATTCTTAAACACAGAAAATAAACAATGTGAGAGCATAACACATAAAACACATATACATAGAGATTTCCCCTAGATCCCAAAACCAAGACTACCAGCTTGATTTTTCATTATGTTCCTTTCAATTTTATAATACATATTTATACATGCCGAAGCATCCAATACCATAGACCAAAAACCATTGCGTCCAATACCATGGACCGAAAACCATCGTGTCCAAAAACATGTGAGAAAATCATGCCTAAAACCATAGGTGGGTCTGCCCATCCTAACATAGGGTCCAAAACCAAAATTTTCCGGGGCACTGCCCCAGACCCCATAAAGTGGGGTTACAAGTATGCCTCAAACCCCTTGAGACCCCCCGGTTAACTACGTGGGCTAGTCGTGGAAAGAATATAACACAACCCAACAAAAAATGGGCAACACTGTAAGTAAATTCAATTCATTACCATATCAATCAGCGTTGATTAAGATCCAGATAAATAAAAATAAGTTAGAAGAGGCAAAGTTAATGAAAGTCAAGATACAACACCTCTAAGTTAAGGGAAAAGTACAAGTGACTTGAATACAATACATAAAGAGGAAGCACAATAAGAGCGCTCTAGATAGGAGATGTAAGAAATTAATTACTGAAAAAGTCTAGATAACTAAAATATAGAAAAAAATGTTACATATGGTATCAAAGTTGTAGGTTCAATATTGAGGCCTATGGGCCAACCCACAACTGTAAGATAGAAATGAGCATAATCTATAGCAAGCCCATGTGTGAATAGAGGATTAAGTGTCAACTTCTACAACATAATTGTTGGAGTTAGTAAAAGACTTGAAAACTGGAACTAACCAATAATAAAACAATTCTCGAGTAGGTTGAGGAGGAGAGATATCAGTAATATGATACTTGCTATCACTACAACTGAGATGTGAGAGTTGTGTTATTAGGATATATTAGATCTGATTGTTTAAAGCAAATTGCATTAAGAATTCAAGTTTATATTCTAAAAGACCATTACTAGAGTAAGATGTAGTAAGAAAATTAAATTGATAAAATATGCAATGATAAATACACCGCTCAATTACATAGATTTAAATAAATGAGATGAGGTTAGTGGATAAGGCATGTACCGATGATAACTATGCCAAAAGGAGTAAGGTCTCGAGTCTTAATCTAGAAATTATACTAAGAAAATGGAAAACAAAGTACTGATATATATATATATATATATATATATATATATATTATATATATATTAATATTATATATATACACCTGTTCAAGTCTAAAGAAAATGTAATACCATTGTATAGTAGATGAGAGATGTAATGAGTGTACCGAGCTTGTCCAAAGATTATGCACTTGTCCTTAGTGTTGAGTAATATAAACTCAATAACACAACAACAATGTTACGCCATACACAAATTTGATATAAAAGAGAGACAACTTTTTTAAGCCAGCCTGAGCTTGCAGCTGAAGTGAGTAGAGTATAATAACAAAAGAGGTGATTCCATTCTTGGTGCTAAATGTAACGACAATACAAAGAATAGTCAAATAAAGGTTGTTGTAGGGAAGGGGAAAAGGAATAGTACCCAACAAAGGTTGATGGAAAAGAAGGGGTATAAAATCAGTTGTTATAAACTGAAGTATCTATTAGAATATAAGTTGGAAATGATTTAAGGCCTACTATTATATACAAATTGTTACTATAGTAGATTGCTCTATCTGATGAAAATGGGAGACATGCATATAGTGAGAGTTTATCTTCTCACTATTTTTTTATTATTATATAAAATAGTCTACGGGCTTTGACAAGTCATTATTTTTATATAAGGCTTGTACGCTTTACAACTAAGGAACTCAACCGAGAAAGATGATCCCTTATATGTTAAATCCAATACATATACAAAGAAATAATGTTAACGATAGATTGGTTGGGATAGATAGAGATAAGGGAAGAAACATATGAGCGTTCGACAATAAATATTACACAGAAAGTGATCTGAGGTATAAATTTCCTTGAACAATAAATGTATATGTTTTTGTAACATCAAATGTTTATCAAGAATTTTATGTGAAAGTGTTAAAAAAGGCATATAATGATGTTACACTAGTAAGTTCCTGCATAATACTGTGCAGTGAAGCAAGTGGTGGCATATTTCTGGTAATAAATAATATTGTACAAGATGCAGAGCCTGTGTAGAACATGTACCTATTAAATAAAATATGGCAAGCATAAATATCAACTTTTTTATTATTTACTTGGAAGGGAACCGTAAAATATAGAGTATGGAAAGGAAAATGCAGTATCACAAGAGTAGGAATAGAATAAATATTGAAGAATGATCCAAAATTAAACATGAATGCAACAAATGAAAGAAATAACCATAAATACAGAGATGTAGTAGAAATAACACTTCATTTCATTAATATCAAATACTGAAATATGCTTACAAACAAAATAGAAATAAAACTTGCTCGGATGATTGTAGCTTATCTCTGAGAAGATATGTGGCGACTACATGCCTTTGAACTATGTTACAATGAGGCTAAAGGGCCTATTTACTATTGAACAATATGATAAAACCCTAAACAATCAAAACCATAACCCTAGGAGATGGAACACCAAGAGTTTGTGGGCCCCATTGGGGTTAGTTGGGCAACCAACTTCCCAGGGTCGTAACTTGGTCACGTTATCTTTGTTTGGCGCATACGACACCTTGTTGGAAAGATCTCTTAGAGTAACACAAGATTTGTGATAGGTTGCAGACCTCAAAAAACGTTGTTCAGGGGGTCAAAACTGCTTCGGAAGTTTAGGACCCGAAAAAATGCTAAAAATAGTAAATACTGCAATGTTGAATGTGTCCAACAATGGTGGAAAGTATGGCCAAAGGTGGTCTAAATTGAACACTAGGTGTAGACCAAGGAAGGGTGGAATTTTAAGCTCGCAGGCATTGTCCCCTACAACCTTGGTGACAGTGTATGGCCCATATCAGAGCGGGCGAAGCTTGCAATGGGGTCCAGCGAGGCGCCCCTTCTTCAAATGTAGCCAAACTTTTTCGACCACCTGGAACTTGTGCGAAACCCAATGCTGATGATGGCGCTGATTGTACTTAGCATTGGCTTTGTCCAATATAACATGGACTTGCTGGTAGATGTGTTGAATGTGCTCAATGAGGCTGTTATCCCTGTTGGCTTTAGATTGGACGTTTTCCGAATCTACCTGAGTGGCTGCAAATGGTATGGCCACATCAATGGGACATAATGGCTAAAATCCCAGCCCTACCTAAAAGGGGTTGTGGCCTATTGAGCTATGGAGAGCTTTGTTGCAGCTGTGCAGGACATAAGGGAGGCTTTCATCCCATGTGCATGGATGCTTCAAGTTGTACATGTGTATAATTTGCACGATCATCCTGTAGACAACCTCTATTTGGCCATCCGTTTGGGTGTGGAAAGCTGTGGACTTAGTAAGTTTGGTATCCAAAATCAAACAACAACTTGACCAATATGCACTTAGGAATCTGCTATCTCGATCTGAGATAATGGATTGTGGGATCCAAAAGTGTACCCACACTTTCTCAAAGAAGAGCTTAGCAATGGCCTCTGCCGTGATACTCTTCTTGCAGACCGCCATAATGGCCATCTTAGAGAATCTGTCAACGACAACGAAAAAACAGTCGTTGTCGTGATTAGTAGAAGGAAGGCCCGACATGTAATCCATGGGGATGGATTCCTAAGGTCAACTAGGAGTAGGTAAAGGAGTATATAGGCCTTGCTTCTTGATGGTTGGTTTGGCAATGGTGCAGGCACTGCAGGATCAAATGTACTTCCCAAAATCCTCACGAAGGTTCGTCCAATAAAAATACTTTTGCAGTATTGCCACTATTGTTTGTACTTCGAAATATCCAGCGACCCGATTGTAGTGAGCCTCCCAAATCATCTTGGCACACTCGCTTGAAGGAACACATATATGTCTTAGGTGGCATAACAATGCATCCTGGAGGTGAAAATTTGGAACTTGCTTACCTTCAAGGAGTGTATGGTATGTGCTGCCAAATTCCAGATTGCTCTTATAAAGATGCAGCCACCTCGAAGTCTCGTGCACACAGGAGTGGAACATAGTGATCAACGCCATGACTGGTGGTCAGCTGAGGCAATCTGCAACATTATTGGTGTTGCCCTTCTTGTACTTAATATTCAAATGGAACTATTGCAGGTATGTGGAGCATTTCTGATGTCGATTGTTCTGCAACTTCCCTTGTGTCTGTATGAACTACAGGGGTTGATGGTTTGTGTGGATGACTATTTCCTTCCCCAAAATGTAATTATTCCATTCATGGCAGGCCTACACAATGGAATACATTTCCTTGTCATAGGTGGGATCCTTTCAGACTGTGTCTGAAAGTGGCTCATTGTGGTAAGCTACTGGATTCCCCTGTTGAGTAAGAACTGCACCAACAACATAGTCGGAGGCATATGTCTCAATATCAAATTGTTGTTGCAGTTCTGGTAATGTGAGAACCGATGCAGAGTAGAGGCAATGTTTCAACTCAACAAACACCTTCTTTTGGGTTTCATACCATAATAAATTTTCTTTAGCTCCACCCTTGGTGACTTGACTTAAAGACCAAGTGATATGAGAGAACCCCAACACGAACTTGCTGTAGAAATTGGCAAGACGCAAAAATATGCAAAGCTCTATTAGAGTGGTTGGGGTTGGCTAATCCTGAATGAATTGTATCTTAGCTAGGTCCACATGCACACATTTCTCATCAATGATTTACCCCATATATTGAACCTGGGTCATGCCAAAAGTGCATTTCTCCAAATTGGCACACAACTTGTGTTGTCGCAGGGTTTGGAGGACCTGTCGAATATGGTGGAGGTGCTCTTCTCAACTCTGGCTGAAGATCAAGATGTAATATAAATACACCACCACAAATGCATTGGTGAAAGGTCACAAGATATTTTCCATCAATATCATGAAGGTTGCGTGGGCATTCATCAACCCGAAAGGCATGACCAACCATTCAAAAAGGCCCTCCTTGGATTTGAAGGCAATATTCCATACATCAGAGGGTTTGATAGGCACCTGGTGATAACCAGAATTCAAATCAATCTTGCTGAAATATTTGGCCCCCTTGAGATGGTCTAGAAGGTCATCAATCCATGGGATTGGGTGGCACCTGTTCCGTACAATGATTTTGTTTAGCACCCGATAGTCAATACAGAGTCTCTAGGTCCCATCCTTCTTCTATACTAATATAATAGGGCTCCCATAGGGTGATGACCTTGGTCTGATGTGTCCCTTCTGCAACAAATCCTGAATCTGCCTCTTGATCTCATTGTTCTCTAGAACAGAGTGTCGATAGATTGGTCCATTAGGTAGCAACACACCCAGGGTCAAATCAATGGAGTGCTTGACCTGACAGTGCAGAGGCACCCCATAGTTGAGGAAAAAATGTCCCTATACTCCTCCACGACCTTGTTCATCTGCTGCTGCTGTGTGGAGGACCCATGTTTGGAAGTTGTGGCCACAATCTTCTTCTTGCTGTGAGGGGCGAATCATAAGGAAAAAAAATTATTGGTATGTGAAATGATTTTACTGCATTACTTTGTAGTGATCAAAGAGATGGTGGTAGGTGGGGCTACCTCCGATATGCTGTACAACTTATTGCCCAAAGTAATAATCATAGATCGATGTATAGAATCATATATAACATGTCGCTTCCAAAAGTATTTTTTTCTTAATAATACATCACAAACTTCAAGAGGGGAAACATCACACAGTACCTCATCCGTGAAGGGCTTGATGCTGTAGGGAAGGTGACACTACTAGCTGACGCAGAGATCTCGTCCTTGGTGAAGCCACCCGATGGTGTACGGTTATGGAGGTGTTGTAGTTGGTAGGCTTAGCCGCTTCACGACCTCTATTTCTTTTGGCTCCCACTATCGACAATGAACTACAACGGTGACCCACATCTGTGAGTGGAAGAGGCGTTCCCCCTTGTTTGGATCTTTAGGCTCATTCTTTTGGATCTTGGTGGTGGCCATAATGGCATTGGGCTCCACATTAATGATCCACTTCCCTTTTTCATTCCCCTTGTCGATTTCTGACTTAGAGTCCAAACATGCGTTTGATTTGAAAGCCGTTAGCTTAGCCACCAATGACTACTTGGCCCGACACTCATCGTGTTGTAAGTGGAGCTCTTATGGAACTCACACCATTTTCCCATGTCATTCTTTGTCTTCATGGTGTTGTTCTTTGCTTATGGCTTCAACAGATTGTCCTGGGTTGCCCTGCCATGGCTTTGTCCTTTGCTTTGCAGTTTGAGGGCGCCTCTCCCTTGCTTCAGATTCACAGATCCAAAGTCTCTCTTCTTCTGTTTAATCTTCTGCTCAATCTTGACAATGTATCGGTACGTCGTACTAAGCGAGGAGATGTCCAGGAACTCCATCTTGTCCTAGATGTACCTGTGTAGGCAACTACAGTACTTGAGTACCAAATGTCGATCAAATCCTTGATACCCAACTTTGAGTGAAGTGTATGGAAAACATTGGTAAACTGTGGCACATCTTGGTCCCTTCCTTTCCATAGTGTGGTCCACTTTATGTATTTATTCTCATAGCTCCCGATAGGGTAGTACTGCTCCTTGATGGCATCCCCGAACGAATTCCAAGTGGGTGCGGCTGAAAATAGTGAAGTTGTACTTTCATCCTTCTTCTCACAATAAGTTTCCCACTAGTCCTTTATGTGGGGGCCGACTTTGAGAAGTGCAAAAGTAATATTTTCCCGACTGGAAAAAGCATGAACATAAAAATATCCTTCTAACAGATTTAACCATTTATATATGACATCCACATTTATCTGACCTTCAAATATGGGGATGTCAAAGCTAAATTGTACCTTAAAGGGTGTGGCGCTTCCAGAGTAGCTATTGGAAGAAGATGTGTCGCCCATGGGTAGCCGCTGAAGGATCTGGGCAAAGTTGTCCATCATCGCGTTCCTCTATCGCTCGAGGGCTTCTTTGAGCAATATTTTGAAAGGATCTCCTGCCCCTCGTATTTTTTCTCTTCTGCCATAGGAGGCTGCTGAGATTTGTGAGGCTGGTCTTGTAAAGGTTCAACCAGTTCGAGCCCTAACTTCTTATATCCCGAACTCATTTGAGACATGCAAATAAAAACATATAAAGAGCATACCGCTCTGATAACACTTATCCAAACTTAAAAACGAATTATATAAATAACCATAAATACAGAGATGCAACAAAAATAACACTTCATTTCATTAATATTAAATACTGAAATATGCTTACAAACATAATGGAAATAAAACTAGCTTGGGCGATGGTATCTTTTCTCTGAGAAGAGATGTGGTGGCTACATGCCTTTGAACTATGTTATAGTGAGTCTCAAGGGTCTATTTATTATTGAACAACAAGGGAAAACCCTAAACAACCAAAACCCTAACTCCAGGATATGGAACGCTAAGAGTTTGTGGGGCCCATTGGAATTAGCTGGGAAACCAACTTCCCGGGGTCATAACTTGGTCATATCATCTCTGTTTGGTGCATACAATACCTTGTTGGAAAGATCTCTTCGAGTACTACAAAGTTTGCGACAAGCCCTTTCTTACGCATACGGGCTTGCTGTGGACCTCAAAAAAACGCCGTTTAGGGAGTTAAAACTGCTTCGGAAGTTTAGGACCCAAAAAACCGCTAAAAATAGTAAATATTGCAATCAACAAGGAAACATATGAAACTGATTGGAGATCTAGGTGGAATAGGCGGGTGGCCACCAATATCCACCTGGATCAAAGAATTAGTTTTTACAGACTACATGAAGTAATTAATATTCAAGCATATCCAGGCAAGAATGTAGTTCCCTGATAATAACATCAATAAGTTCTAAAATGTGCTTAATTGCTTAAGGTTAGAATTAAGCACATATTGATGAAGTAATGTCGAAAAGAAGCTAAATAACTAAGTACATATTTATAATTGTATGAAAGTAGACCATCTCATTATAAAATTTTTGGGTAAGTCTTATAGGTTAATAAGTAAGAGTAAAGTGGTACAAGAACCATATAAGAAATTTTTCCATATGAAGTGGGGTCCAGAAGAAATCCTATGTATAACAGAAGGAATATTCTAGCAGAAATTGGGATCCCGTGAAAAGGAAATATATATCCACGAGTAAATATATATAGATATATATAGGTGCGTGTGTGGAATAATATAAGAATGCAAGAACTTAAATTATGAATCGAGAATATAGAGTATTCTTATGAACACTTTTTCTAAGAAAGGTTTTCACCCTATGAACGAGGATCATGGAGTGCATTCACAAAATACAAGACACTAAAAGAGAGATTAAGAACCAGTATCTTACAAGTACGACGTGGCATAATACAACAAGTACTAAAAAATAAGTTTCCTTGAGCATATTTAATATTCATATTGACACAATTAAAACATTTCTATCAAGAAAATAGATGCTAATAGGATAACTGAAGCACAAGTATTCTAATGTTATACACTTTGGTTGACAATCAAATCGCTGTGGATTTCTTGGACATGCTTATTATGTAATATTGATAATATTTATGGAGGAACTAATAATATGTCACCAAGGAAATAGATAAATAATTTTGTGACCTCCTCTATTGAGGAAACTCGGGAACTGATTCCCTTGTTGATTAAAAATTACAAGTTCAGTTATTTGAATACCCTTAATAATTGGAACACAGAGTGTGACCAATGAAACATTGCCAACAAGAACACACACACACACACAGCTATATATATATAAGAAATCCTTTAGAGGAAATTACAATGGCCCTGAAAAGGGAAAATAAATTCTTGATTGGAAAACTTGAATGATGAAATGGTTCTCTAATCTATATAGAATATAAGGTAACGAAATTGCAACCAAGAAAATTGGTTGACAAGAAGATACCTTAGGAAAATGTGGACAACCACGTATGTGAAAGACTTGCTAAGTATGTGATATATATATTTAGGACGAGATAAAATACCACCGTAAATTGTGGTTGAGGAAAAATCAATCACGAAAGCATCAAAGTAGGTAGAATAATTGGAGACCATCAAGATGAAAATAATGGTAATAGTGGCATTTTAACTGCCCTAAGAAAACTATAAAAACACAAAGGCACTCAGAGATAGTGCAGAAAAGACACTGAAACTGTCAACCTTACAAAAAAAAGGATAAGAGTAAAATGGACCAAAGCAAAAATCAAGTGTGAAAACATATAACCCCTCGAGCGGAATTGCAATAGACCCTAACAAGGGAAACTAAAATCCTTGATTGGAACCAATCTTGGGAATCAAATGGTCTCCAAAAATTGTATGGGATTAGAGTTCAATATTGTTGTTTCGATAGAAATTTCACAATTTATATTTTTATTAAACCAAAAATAACCATAAAAGTGGTTGATTGGAATGATGTCATTGGATAAATTTGGAATGCTGATAGAATTTCCTAGAGTAACCTAACCGAGTGGCGGAATATTAAAAAAAAAAAAAATTGTTTGAATAGATGGCAACCATAACTACGAAGGAAATCCCTAAACTAACTTTTGCTAGTTGATGTATTGTTTAATATATATATATATATATGTGTGTGTGTGTGTGTGTGTGTGTGTGTGTGAAGATATATGGAATCGGTTAAAACGATTATACTAACATGTTGTGTGTTAAGATAGTCAATGCAAAAGGAAAAGACTCCATGGTTATACACAGGAGTAAGATGCACAAAAATTTCATAAATATCCTGCAATGCATGCCAAACTGGAAAACTCAAGGGAGTTAGTTAAAAGAAAATAGTAGATAAGGTGTAAAAAGGAAAAGGATTTTTATAGATCTGGGAAATTACATCTTGTTGTTTTGACCATGAAACTTGAGTATATCAAGATACCCCTTAATTATCTATGTTGGTATTGTGAATTCCTTATTTATGTCCCCATATTTTTGTGGGCTTATGGAAGGGCATGGAAACAAGTGGCTGAACAATCACCATGGACTGGACTAAGTCCACTTTGGAACAAAATTGACAATAATATAACAACCATGAAAGTGGTAGAGATAGTAGGTTGTCCTACACCTAAGTATGCACGACAAATGCATATTTAATACGATGGTATCAAAATAACAACATAAATAGAATGTTGTAAGTAGTCCTTTAATTATTATTGCCTCGGTGCAAGTGATATGAAAGGAAAAGTGGCAATTCCATATTTTGAATTTCACATTAAATGACATCCATGTCACTTTGCACAACCATGAATAAATGAACAAAAGGACCTATTGTATTGTTGTGATGCTATATCGATGTTGTTGACCTTGTTGGGTTCATGTGGAAAGCCTTGTTGGATGCAGGTTAAATATATTTTGTGGGATGTGTGAATGAAAATGGAAAGCACCTATTTAGATTGTATGGAAACATGCTAGAAAATGAGTGTGAAATGAAGACAAGAGTATCTTTTCCATTAGAACCGAGCCATCGCTCAAAATAAAGTAAAATGGAAGCACCTTAGTACTGAAGAGATTATAGTGAAAAGGAAAGAAGAAATGCAGGTGACATTTCCTTTCCATCTTTAGAAAAGATGGAATTGAGGAAACACCATGGACAATGTTTACTTATAGGGGGGGAAGATGTAGCACCCCTATGTCTTGCATTTTCTGACATGCCTATTTTTAGACTTTTTAATTATTGTGGACTTAATGGCTATGGGAGTTAGGATGGAAACTAGGTGATGAGGTAATTATATTTGTATTTTATTAAATTAATAAATGATATTTCTTGTGAATATTTAGGAAAGAGCAGTAGAGT
>APFE030844931.1:24445-36510 GCA_000404065.3 Pinus taeda
TTTCCAGAAAAAGTAAAACAAAAAAGGCCCAGGCAAAAGACTGATAGACCTTAAAGCAAGACGCTGCTAAAAATATGTTGGGAAGAAATATATAAAACAAACCACCTTGGAATCAAAGGGTTGTTGATTCCTTAGGGAAAGAAGGTCTTAACTTGGGGGGGTCTATTGGAGATAGTTCATGGTTGAGTGGAAAGTGCTCAGTTATGAAATATTTCCTAAACAGATTTATACAGGTAGATTAAATTCTATCTAAATTCTTGTTGCTGATTATTATGGTTAGATTAAATTCCGTTTAATTATTATTGTTTATTTGAAGCATTTAACGATTTGTATCCTGTATACATGGTTATCTATTTTGCTATATGGTATTGTCACATTGGAGTAAGTTTAGAATACATATTGAAGATGGACTCTATGAATAAAATTAAATACATAAGTATTAGTTACCTGAATATTTTATATATTTTGTAAGTAATCTTGATTATTGAAAGATCTCATTACAATAGTAACATAGATCAAATATTGCATGCATGAATGAATTGTAACTAGTTAACTATTTTTGGATATAAATTAAGTGGGAAAAATAGGCCATTCTATTATCAATTATATAAATTGGTTCAATCCAAAGAAAGAAGTATGAATGCATAGATGAATATATATAATTGAATTAAGTAGGATTATAATCATGAATAGAATGGAAACAAGTGTATGCATGTATAGAATAGAGGGATGAGATTTAGCAAATGAGTTCTTGTAGTTATCAGATTTTTTCTTTTGTTGGTCCACTGGACTGATTGATTGTTTAAAGGAATATTGTGAAATTAAGAAGAATCTAATTCTGGAAAATAAATTGTTTGACTGATATAATTTATACATTAATTAAATGATTACCTCATATTGTCAGTCTAGCTGAAGACAATGAGTTAACTAGTAGAGAAATTGTGTCTTTGGACTAATGGTAAATATCATTAACGAAATAATAATTCTTTAACTACATCACTATATTATTACAAAGGTACAATGATTTTGTAAATACCCTATACAACATGAAGAAAGTAAAACGATCCTTAAAAATATGTAATAAAAGTCATGGGAGAACTATAAATTAGTAATTGCAAAACCAACTATTTTTGATAGGTAAGGAAACATGGAATACATTCGATATTCCATTAAACAAATTTACAAATTCTATTTGATGGGAATTTCAAATGCAACTAGTTACTGGTATGTAGTCACTAATGTTAGCACTCCATAGTTTCCCAAGGATGAGAAAAGAAACCAAAGAAGTAACCACAAACCAAACTTTTGACTTGGTAGCTAGCCCTACCAAATCAGAGAGGGATCTCTCTAAAATAAACCAAAATATGGTTGGATTTATTAGGGTTTTAGGCTAGATATTTGCACAGTGTGTTTTTCATTTAGGTTTTATTGGATATGAACCACTAGGTTTAAGAACTAGAGCCAAATAAGTCAAAAGATCAGTTGCAGTCATTTAATGAGGAAAGATAGATTCAATTAGAGACACAAATGGATATGTCATAGTAGTATGGTAATGAGGACATCAGATAGAAGGAACTAAGTGAGCATACATGCATGAATTCACTTGTTTGGAAGATAAAAACACTTAAATGATAATCTCAAACAAAACAGAGCATTTCTGGCAATGAATTCTGTTTAACACTTAAGAGATTAACATGATAAGAAATATGGATAGTTGCTATAAACATCTAACAATTAAATGCATAAAAATAATTGAAGAAAACAATGTCATTGACCACAACACATGAATCCTAGAAAAATAGCTGCAATTATATATTAATTCTGCCAAAAATCAAGTACACTAGTTCCAAAATATATTTACATTTAGTATCCAACCGTTTCTTAGACTTGTTTCTGAATACATATAGAAGAAAAACAAGATTTCCCCTCTAAGGGGTCGAATCCTTCTCCATAGCAACTGATTCATGAACCTATCTTATCTTTGCCAAATCCTAGGGGAGTTAGAAACAAATTTCCCCTTTTTGCTAATTGATTGACCCTATCTATAAAACAATGTCCAATATCAATTTTAACCATACCACATCATATTTACATTTACCATGCTTCTAATTTACTATTTACATTAACCCATTTCACATTTGACCTTTTACATGCAGTAAAAGTATCTCACACAGAAGCGCAACAACTGAAGAAGGAGTGTAATGACTGAAAAGCTTGAAAATTTGATGGCTTGGATGAAGTTTTGGATGTTGTTGATGACCTGTGAGGAAACCTTGATATGTCTACTACACCTTTGAGCCTTTAAACCATGTAAAAACCACTGTTTAACCTCTGCAAAATTGATTCCAAAAGTAGCTGTCCAGGAGCGCAACGATAATGCTAAAATGGGGGCAGTGAGGTGTCAAAAAGGCACTATTTGATCTTTTCTGCAAATTTATCACTCCACAAGTTTTCTTAGGTGCTTTTATGCTTACCTTATGCCATGAGCTATCCATACATGCTTTAAAATTTGATTTTTTACCTTCCGAGGAAAAGCGTAGTAACAAATTGTTGTTGCATTACTGTAGGATAACTTTTTCAAAATTTCAAAAAATTCAAAACTTCAAAACTGTGTTTCCCTTCTTCTTTGCTTTTCTGTCTTGCCTTCACACCACCAGTGATGCATCAACCAATAGGTTTAGGCTATCCCTCTTTTTGAATCTCCTCAATGTATTTTTGAGTTTCCTCTTCATTATTTTCACCCTAGCTTTGCAGACCGTGTTCCTAACATAATAGTGTCTTGCTAGATTTCTTTGAAGTTTGGTATCCCTGTTTTATTTTTTGCATTAGTTTCTCCAAGTGGTCATTCACTCTCCCAAGCCAATATTTTTTGTCTTTCTGATTTTTAGCACCTATGATGTCATCTTTGGCACTTTGGGCTTGAGGAGGAGATAGATCTTCTACATTATGTTCTTTTCTAGCCATTTCCCTGTCTTAGGTCTCCTAGGTTGTATTTGGATGTCCTTCTCTTTCAACTGCTCTACATTAATGATTGTTTTCCCTTTATCTTCTGCTGTAAAAACAAATGCTTTGCTTGCTGATGGAGGGTCTTCCTATGAATTGTTTTGTTGTAATAGAGTGTGTTTCAATTGTCTATTCTCCTGTTGTATGAAAGCCACCATGAAATTGGCTTTGGCTAGGTTATCCTTCACCTCTATAATCTGTGCACCTTTCTCTTTGATGATATCATATGCTGTCTTATTTCTATGCTGTTCTCCTAGGTTAACCATTTCAATTTCTGGAGGTACCTCTTCTTCATTTTGCAAGGGTGAATCATCTTTGCTCATAGGTGATTTCTCTTTCATGGTTTCGGCCTGAACTGCTTCTTCACTAACAATCTCCTTAGATAGCCTTTTTGCCTTAGACCTAGTTTTAGGTTTAGATCTAGGCGGCATCTCTTTTTCTGGCTCAGGAGAAAAAACCAATTTCTTACCTTTTTTGTCTAACTTTGAGATATCTGCTTTGGACAAAGATTTTGTTACTGATGGCCTGCTTGATGATTCAACTCCTCATGGTTTGGAAGATGATGAAGGAGTATTCTGACTTTTTGACTTGCGGGAAATAGGTAAGAGAGAAACTATCTCCAAGAAACTTTCCCATGACATGTTGATTCTTGCTAGCTGGTGGAGGATTATCATTTTCACTAAGGCATGATGAAAGAGGCTAGCTTGAAGATATTTGCCTTTATACTGCACCTTTTCTGTCATTCTCACCAAACTTTTGAAAAGATAATTAGGTAGATTTAGAGGCTTCTTAGAGGTGAAGTGCATTAGTAACCTGATGTGATATTGGTAAAGCCTGCTAAACCTGCCTTCACAAGTGAAGTACTTTTGGATGGTCTTCATTAAAGGGTTGTACTTATCTAACAACTTCCTGCTAGGAAACATGTATGAAATAGAATCCTTGTACTGTGGCTTCAAAAACATTTTGTAGTGCTTTAGATCCAAGTCCATTCCTTTGAACTAGATTTCATCTTGATTAGGAATGGTTGTTGCTTGAGATATGATCTCTTCTGACACTGGAAAATTGACCCCTGCTATAGTGGCCTGATCCTTCTTGAATTTAATGGCAAAAAGGCTAGTTAAATCATGATGATAGCCCACCTCTTGCACTCTTTGACAAAACCCTAGGCACCTTGCTTGCTCAAGTGACTTTCTGATGAACTCTGATGAGTTAATCTCTTGCATATGAGTTGGATCGTACCTGGATATCTGACTTCCCTTATATTCTTCCTATCACTAGTCTTCACCATGTTTTCTAGCTTCAATTTAGTATAAAACCCTAGTTTCAAACAAGCAAAGGGCACATGGTTTGATTAGCAAAACAAAGTGAAAAGTGCAACAACTTGGGGGAAGGGAATGAGGGGAAAAGGAGGCAGGAAAATCCTGAGAAAATTATGGGGGGTAGGGATAGATGTTAGGAAGATAATGGAGGTGGATTTTCTCAAAAAAATGAGAAAAAAGGGGTGAAAAGTTCAGATTACAAACTTGGGGAAAAAACACAACAGAAAGCAAGGTTTTCTTGGGAAAATGGTGAAATGAGAGAATTTTAGTAAGGGGAATGGTGGGGAATGTTTAATGAATGAAATGAAACATATATGGACATAGAAACAAAGGTTTTCACTTTCGAATGAAGTTTTATACCATGAAAGGAAAAAACACAACAAAAAACCCAGGGGAGGATTTTTCAATTGATTTATGAGGAAAAACGCTGCAAAGAAGGTTGGTGAAGTTTGGTTTACCTGTTTAAAGAACCTCTAAAGCACTTGAAATTAAAAGTGAACATGTTCTTCCTCCTTTTGATCTCTCCAAGTGAAAAACACAATGCTTTTCTACAGAAATGCAACGAGCAAATGAAAAATGACAGTGGTGAAAAATTCTAGATCTTTGATGGCTATGGAAAATTGTCAAAATTGTAGAAAGGAGCTTTAGAGCTTTTTGGAAGGATAGAATAATATTTTGAAATGTCTTGATGCTCATTTATAACTAGAAAATCAATTTTTGGTTCATAGTGGAATGATGATCTCATGTGTAGTTTGAAATAGTGGTTGATGATGTGATTGGTATTGGCAGCTATGATTCTTCAATAGGGACTGTTACATTTCCATGTGATGCATATGTACTTTGATTCTCTTTGAAATGCTTTATTTTCCTAATTTCTAACTCCCATGATGAAATTTTTTGATGACCATAATGGATGACAAGACTCCCTTTTTTTCAGAATGATGACTGAGATAATGATGAACATCATATGCATATTCTAGTCCATGACCTAAATGATGACCAACTAACTCATTTGACGACTTATTACAGGAAATGATGACAATGACCATGATGGATGATTTGTGACCTTGAATAAGTGGAGGGATTAGCAATGACACCTTGACAAAGACTTAAAACCATTTGACAATCAAAAGACATGTCAAATTTAATTTGAAATTATTATAACTTGACCTAAGACTCTAACAACAGTGAAAAGATTAAATTTGATCACTATGACTCTAGGACTCTAACAAGTAATTTCATAGTTTTATTTGGGTATACCTGGGAGAAACCTATTTTGAAGCTTATGTAAAAAGACTATAGAAATGGAAGTGAGAGAGGGTAAGAGATAATTAATTGGAAAAAAGGGTTTTCATTACCTAATACACAACTGGGAATTTCAAGAATCCTGGATGGAGTTTCAACAAAGTTCATAATAAAAATAGAAGGATCTAACAAGTATAAAAATATAGGACCTAGCACGCAAGTGCATGATGTGGCGGTCGGGAGGGTTGGTTTTCACGCCCCCCGGCCGGTTTCAATTCCTGCATGAGCTGCAGCTGTAGTGTATGTTGATCCATGGAGATGATGGAGATTACAGTTTCGATGTGATGGCTGTCAGTGTTCTGACACACATACGTAATATATATGTTAAAAAAGAGGACCCATAATGCTTCTAAAGGGAACTATCCCCTCCCATTTCTTTTTTTTTAAATATAGGACCTAGTTCTTCACTGTAACTTAAAGTCGTTTTTGAAATTGAAATCAATAAACAAAGATACTCTACCAAGTAGCTAGATTGCTACGGTAAGAAATACACACCATATCGAGAAAGAAATCAATGTTATATACATGGACACTTTAAGAAAAATTAGAAGAAAATAGACACCAAAAGAGACACAAAATACATTAGAAGAAAACATTTTTAAGATTCAATACTGAATTTAACAAAAAAAAATCGATACCAGGACAAACAAGAAAAATGGTACCTAAGCATTTCATGATCTGCTCGAGCTTTCGACCAAACACCATTGCTTTGATCTGCTCGAGGTTTCGGCCCAACACCCTTGTAAAAGTAAAAAATGTGAGGAAATATAAGAATTATACTTGTAGAAAAAGGGAAAAATTATAGTGATAACATCCAAGGGACATCCACCATTGGAAATACGACTGACACTACATGTGAAATTCACATTAAAAATCCTGCCACTCCATGTGAGCCATGTGTATCAATAACCAAACAAACAATAAAATCCATTTCACATGCGTAATAATACAAAGATAATTGTATTGTATAGGTTGAAATTTGGACATGCACTGTTGTAATTAGATATAATGTATGATATGCATCAGTGTAATATGTAGCATACTTTAGTATGTAGTGGTGTAGTTATTTATTCAAGAATCCCAAACTTATATGTTGCCTTTGTTTTTTAAAATGGAAAGAGAGTCAAATAAAAAGACTTAGGAATATTTTTGTCCACTGAATTGAGTCTCATATTGAGTTTGTTTCAAACAGTGAGGCCAAAAACAAATAACACTGTAAGTAAAAGTGTCGATTAAGATCCAAAAAGTTAATGAAAGTGAAGATACAACACCTCCAAGTGAAAGGAAAAATACAAGTGGCTTGAATATAATACATAAAGAGGAAGTACAATAAGAGCTCTCCAGATATGAGAGGTAAGAAATTAATTATTAGAAAAGTCTAGATGACTAAAATATAGAATTTGTTTTTTAATAATTTTGGTGAGGTATGTTACAAAAAGGTGCTTTTCTTATTGATTTTCATAATTTACTTGCATTTTCAGGGAGTATGCCTCGATCCAAACTTTAATAGGTTGCATGAAAAGATATAAATAGGGGTATATTAATCTATCAGCCTTAAACATTTTGTAATAACTTCAATTAAAATCATTTGAGAGAAGATTTATAGTCATTATAGATATTACAACCTTGTTTGCGTGTCTTACTTGATGTGGATATCTCGAGTAGTGGAGAAGCTTCTGTAATATGCGTGTTTGAGTCTAAAAATACATTTAGATAAATTACGCACTACCATGGCCAAGGAGTCTATTTGTTAGTGTGCTCTTTATATATATGCTAAAATGTGCATTCTCCAATATGATCCTTTAGATGTTGCAACCTATGGATTTGGTTTGTTAAGCTGAAGTCTGAAAGGAGGAGTTTTCCCATTCAATCATAAACTTAGAGTCTCTCAAAACAAAGAGTTGGGTAAATTCATTCTCCAAGGCCTAGTATAAGAGTCAATTCCACTCTGCAAAACTCAACAAAATTGTTTGTTCTTATTCCTAATCATTGTTGCAAAGAGATGGACCAATCCTTATAATATCATATTCTGTTAACTCAATCAGTTCCCACATTTCCACTAAATGACCCATCACAAAAACAAGTGGCAATGATTTGTCGAAGACAAGTGGAGGGACAATCCTATGAGGCTCGTAGATCATTCTGTCTTGTGATGTTTTGAGGAAGTCTTTAATGCGACAAACAAACAATAATGAGGGGGAGGGGGGAATCTTATCGGAGAAGGTTGCCTCATTTCTAGATATCTAGATGCTCCAACATATATGGAGAGGTAAAAATGTCAATGCTGCATTTTTGCTTTGTTTAAACTATTTATCCTAATCGTCAAGTAGAGTGGTGCCCTCCCATGGTGGATGGTGACCCAAGAATAGGGTTGTGCACCAAACTTATTTTGTGAAGTGAAAGTTTAGTAGTAGATTATCCCTTGATTTGCCTTATTATTTTCACAAAGGTTATGTAACATCCTTGGTATACTCCCCTTGACTTTTGTAATGTAATTATACTCTAATTATAAATTATTGTAAATTTTATTTTGATGTCTTGAAGAGTGGGATATGAATCCACGCTCCAAGGGGGAAAAGGAAGAAGAACCTAAATGGTGTTAGATGACACCACAACTTAATCAATCATGCAACTAGAAAGAAAGATGTTGAAGAATGTTCCATGAGGAATATGAAGAGACACATAATAAAAAGGATAAAATGACATTTGAATAAAAAAAAATCTCTCTTAGGGAAGGAAATAAATGAGATGAAGGACATAATTGGATTTTTGGGCAAGAAGCCAAACTTGTGAGCATGATTTTTAGTTGAGTTTGCTTGAAAAATCCCCTTGGATTGTCGATATGGCCCGAGGGTGACTATTACAACAAGTCTGTTGTTGGGTGGAAAATCGAAGTCCCACCTTCAATTTTAGCCATTGTTAGATCTCAATAAGTGTTATTATTATGAGCTACGAATATGATGAGAAGTTATTTATTTAAATTAACATATAATTTTGTGATGACTTTACATAATTAGGAAATTGTTGCATGGAATCAATAGGAAAAATGCCTTGATTGTCCTGTGGATTATATTGAAATTCTACCTTGAGATTGTAAGAAATATGCATGATTCTTATGTGCAAGTTAATGTGTTGCATGTGGACATGCAAGGCTCTGTGATTAAAATTGATCATATTTCTACTATAACTTTTCTTCTGGGAGGTTCCAAATTCTTAAACTTGGACCATAGTGAGGGGTATTCTTGTTGATCCTCTAATTAATTTTTTAGATCTTGGGTCTTTAAATATGTCGCGTTGGAATTTATACTATATATTTTCTTCTGGGAGGCTCCAAAAGCTGATAATTGGTCCATAGTGAGGGGAAATCCTGATAATCATCTGGTCCAAATTTCATATTTTGGGCCACGATATTTTAGGAGATATGACGAGAGGAAGTCAAACTTTTTGAATGCTCCTAAAATCGTGCATCAAACAGGCAATGTCGACATTTCTACTATATATTTTCTTCTGGGAGGTTCTAGAAGCTGAAATTGGTCCATAGTGAGGTGAAATTATGCTTATCATCTGGTCCAACTTTCAAATCTTGGGTTGCAATATTTTATGAGATATAACCAGAGGAAGTTGAGCTTCCTGAACGCTCTTGAAAATTGTGCATCAAATAAGTCAAGTTGGCAATTTTGCTATATCTTTTCATTTGGGAGGTTCCAAAAGTTGAAACTTAAACCATAGTGAGGGGAATTTCCACTAATCATGTGGTTCAATTTCTAGAACTTGGACTGCTATAATTTAGTAGAAATGCCTTGAACAATTTGCTATATTGTTGTGCATGCAAAGTGTTTGAATAAATTCCTAATGGTTTAATGATTAATTGCATACAAATTGTTCGATGAAATGCCCCAATGAAAATGTTATTTTTTTGTATGATAATATTGTTATAGATGACATATGTCTATGTGCATGCAAAGGTTTTCTATATTAGTGTGTGCACAACGTGTTTGAAGAAAAATGTATACAATAAAATTGGTTGTATACAAATTACTTAAAGAAAGGTTTACATGTAAAGTGTTTGACAAAATGTAGGAGAGATGAAAATGAGGGTATGTGACAAACTAGTATCATTCCCGGTTACTTTTAACTATTCAAATAAGTATACTTGAATATGTGTGGTAGACTACAGATAATACTATGCCTTTTGTACTTATGTTGAATCACGTGTCTAAAATGTGTGGATATCTGAACTAATATCTAATCATGGTTGTTCAAATAACTGGTACAATTATGGGGTTTATGAGCTGTTTGAACTATGTGGATGCAACCTTATTAATTAATTATAGGTGGTTTAATATGATCCATATCTATGATCTCATATGATTCAAGAGAGATGTCTAATGTCATGAATCCATGTTATCTATATATGTTTATAAATGTGGCAACTCATATCCATAACTATGTTGGTGGGCTACCTCATTAGGAGTGCACTTTGCATGATAAGTGTATGGATTTATTTTGTCTTAAAAAATTCTTGAAGTTTTCAACATGATTACAATGAATGCATATGAAATCATGTGGTTGTTAACATGCTTATGGTTAAGAAATTTCTTACATGCTTGATTACTTAGTATGCTTTAGCTGACTTGTTTTGGAGCATAGTTCTTATGATATAATATGTTACATGCATATTGGTATAAGTACCTTGGTTGGAGGTTGCATAATTGATAGCGAGAGGAAGAAGTAATCTAGTGCATGAAAACTTGAAGATCCGTAGTTGATTTGATATAATAGGTGTATTGGTATTCATATAATATGTTTATAGTTGTAACTTTGAGTTTTCATTATCAAATTTTGAGACCCATTTCCATAACAAGACCATGGAAGTCCGGTTAGCTTGATTTAACGCTTTACACTACCTGATAATAATCCAAGGGTATGGGAGAGTGTGTTACGAAGTGGTATCAGAGCTTCTAGGTTCAACACTTAGACTGGATGGGCTCCATGATAGATGAAATGAAGGGAAAAGTTTTATACTGGACCTTTGGATATTAAAATTTGGAACTCTGTGTTAGTTTAAAAGAATGATTGTTTGTTCGCTGTAAGTGTTTGTTGTTTGTTGAATTCTATTGGTGATTATTTACTACATGCATATGTGGTTATGTAAGATTATTTTGTTGTATATACAAATACACTGATGTTACTTAAAGATTGATTTGAGTTGATGCAACAAGATAAACATGAAAAATGCTCACTGGATTCCCTAAAGTAGGCCAACATGATTGCAAAAGTTCATGACTGAATGATGCAGTCAAAATTATGACGGGGAATCCTTAACTTATTTCTTGCTAGTTTACACTTTTCTTAGATGTTTCGAGAACTTTTCATAAGTTGATAAATAATAACATAGACATGATAAAATTCAAGAGATGAAATAGTTCGGAGATGCATATCCATCAAATAGATATTAAATAATGATATGCCAAGATACATGAAGGTATGCTAGGTGCATACAATAATGGACGCGTAGGCATAAAGACTCTAAGTAGTTTTTTGTCATAACATGATTCAAATGACTAATAATGGTTAATGATAAACATGTAACCAAGAATAGGTTGAGAACACAATTAGGAAGCCAATGAAAGTATTGCATTGAGTCTTGAGGACCCAAGGCTATGGAAAATAAGCTGTTAATGAGAGAATGGCACATGTGATACCTATGTTTGTTGATAACATGTTGTGACAATGTGGTGAGTACATTAATAAGAGGTTTGCTACTAGTTAGTGGTATTCTCAAGATAAGTGTTCCAAATATTATTGATTATTATTTTTGAACTTTATGCACACTTAAAGTATTGATGGAATTCTTGATTAAGTGCATGACACGGGCATGTGCTTATGAGATTTCATGAAGGAATGATCATGTTTTAAGACAATGTATGTTGAGACAACTGATATGCATAAGAGTGAAATTGGGTGCTAGTTGTAGCACTATGGCTAATGACTATGAGCTGATTGAAAACTATGTCATGGTTGCTAGCCTTGGTAAAAGGCTGATTTCAAAATTTGATGATGCTAGTCTTGGTAAAAGGTTGATTCCCAATCTTGTGATAACATGGTTATAAACATGTTGATATGTATCGTGATTCTTGGAACATGTAACTGAAATGAATTCTAGATGTTTAAACAACTGCATATCAATGGGCTTGGTATTAGCATGGTAATGTAACAACTGATTTGTTTATGTTGATATAAATAACAACTGGGTGTGTGTGACAACACAGAAGAAGACAAATTACAACAGGAAATAAAAAGCATGGAAAATGTTATGATGTTGCATAGCATGGACCAAGTCCACCATGAACAAGAAAGGGGAAGTTCCCCTAAAAAGAGAAAATCCCTTTAGGAGCTATTTCGAGGGATGTTAAAATTTTAAGGTTACCATAAAAC
>APFE030844931.1:36809-68777 GCA_000404065.3 Pinus taeda
TATCTCTGTGTGTGTGTGTGTGTGTGTGTGTGTATAACACTGTAACTCATGGGATTGAGCTGTTGTGGGCTAATGAATGTCTTATATGTTTTGTATTTTATTGATTGACTTCATATTTTCTTTGTTGTTTTGATTGTTGACTTTGAGCATGGTCATGTTGCTTTTTGTTTTTGCCTTGTGTTGATATTGTGGTTTTCTTTGTTGTCATTATTTCTTCTTTCCTTATGTGGTTTGGTATTAATGGTTGGAGAAGAGATGGATAAAAACCCAATTGGAAGTGCAAGACCTTGGTTAAACCTTATGCATAAGATAAATGGAAGTTGGAGGGAAGAAGAAGATGACAAAATAACTAGGTGGACTAGTTAGGTCCATGAGAACAAAGTGGACAGTGATATGACCGCCATGAGACTAGCAAAAAAAGGAAGTTTTTTAGACTTTGAGTGTGCACACACACACACACATAGATGCACTCTTTATCTTACGATGCAATGAAGATATAGATATGTTGTCTGGTTTGACATGCCTTGGTAGAGAACCATATATATATATATATATCTATCTTACGATGCGGTGAAGGTATAAAGATGTTGTCTAGTTTGACAGGCCCTTGGTGGAGAACTATCATAGTAGCAAGGTAAATGATCAATCTCTAAAAATATGATCATTGTGTGAATGGCATGGAAGTAGATTTTGTATTTTCCATGATTAGGTAAAGCAATAAGGTTATTTAATGGGTTCCAAGTTTTGTGGAACAACTTTGGGCAAGTGGGCAGGAATGGCCCATTGTTGATATCTATGTTATGCTCTTGATAATGATGGTGAGCATGAATGAAAAATGGCAAAAGATGAAAACTATTGGCATAAGAAAAACATGGATGAGGTCGTGCTAAGTTAAATAATCTATTGAATGTTGCAACAATAGAAATGTTAGTGGAAAGCGCTAGTAATGGTAGTAGGTAAAAAGGTAAAAATAAGGAATTGGGTCAAAATTCCTTTGGATAAGTTTGGAAACTGTTGTTTTGAAATTAATGCATGCTCTACATGAATACTAGGACGTTTTCTAAACTTTAAACAATGTCTGGCATGTGAATGTGCTATATCTTATGAGTACATGAATTATGAAATGAATGTATATATTATGCCATTTTACTTGACAAGTTATCGTCGAGAATCATTCTTGTGGAAGGATGATTGGTTATGTTCTTAAAAATCTATTGATTATGTGAATGGCATGCTTGGGATAACATCATGAGGTTATCTAATGAGATGACTTGTCATGTAAGGGAATCCATTGAGCAAGTGCAAAGTCTTCTTGTTATTTATTATTATGAGCATGTGATTATGACATTTATGTCCCCATGTTTATATTATGCTATGACAAGGAAATATTAAAGGTTATATTAGCATCTATAGTAACAATTAACTAGATTCCTTGGTCTAATCATGAGGAACATATGGAACTTAATGCTTGCTTCGACTGATAAACCACCTAGTGCATACACTTACACTATTTCCACCACCAAAGTGCTAGCTAGCCACCTATATATTTTCCGAACATTGACACCTACCTTAATGGAGGTGTGATGATATTGGAGGACATGTAGATTGCTTGGAGAAGAGGGTTTTCTTGGGCCTGGGAGGTGTGATGATATTGGAGGGTGGTAAATATATTAATGTCGACAAAAGACTACCTAGATGGTAGTTCCCACACTCGTTGGAAGGTGAGTGAAGAGGGGGAGGGGCTTATTTGGACATATACAAAAAGACTACGGGGAGCAGTATATATGACACTAAGTGCTTACCCTGGTGGTGAAACTAGTCAATGAAGCCAAACTTAAGGATGGACTTGTACGATAATACTGCATAAAGTAGTATATCTGCCATTGAGTAATTCCCCTTGTGGTGAAACTACTTTGTGAGCTGGTTTGAAGACAAAGTTGATTGAAGGCTACACCGAGTGCTTGCTTCGACTAATAAACCACTCAATGCATGAGCAAATAGGAAGCCATAGAGATAGGTATCAATTATCAGTTTAAATAAATTTATGTTAAGATTATTACTATGGTTTAATGTTCCAATTCGTAATGATTCAAGTTATGTTTATGCTTTAATGATTATGTTATTATCTAAATTGATTTAAAATTCTATGATTATGTCTCACGACACCTATGTTTGTGATATAGGTGAAATAGCGAGCTATCCAACACGATTATACGAGGATGAATGCAAGTAAAACAACAACAACTTGATGATATTAGAGTACAAAACAACACACTAGAGTTGAATACCCCAAGAACAGGGCCATTATGGTGACACTGGAACCCTATGACATGCATTGATCACCATGATATATGTTATGACAAATGTGTTATATTATTAAAGAAAGGTAGGCGGATGTCTTGGTTGTGATGACTCTTCTAATGTAAGGAAGCCTTGCGAAGGGATGGATCACCCATGGGACTAAGGAAGCATAGAAGGGGATCCCTGAACTTGGAAGGTGAGTGACTGAACATAAGAGGAACCATATCGCCCAAGGGATTGATGAAGTAGAGAATGGGATGTCGAAACTTGAAAAACAAATCGATTTCAAAAAGGTCATGAGCATACTCAGTGGGATCAAGCATACATTTGTCGTGTCATAGGAAGCAATGAGCTAAACTTGTTTCCTGAAGGATCCTTGGGCATAGTGAATGAAATGTATGGATATTGGAGGAATATTGTGCTCTGGAATTGAGTAATTGAGCCAGTCAATATGCAATGGAAACACTTTGGACACGATGAAGCCACCTAGGACATGGATAAGCAAATAAGGGTGTTGTAACCATATTTAGTTTGCTGAATAAGTGGATGTAAGATATGTTTATAAAGCTCATTTTTGTTTTAGTATTTTGTTGCTAAGAACACTGAGGATGACGTTCCCCTTAAAGGGGTGGGGTTTGTAACACCAATGGTATACTCTCCCTGATTTTTGTAATGTAATTGTACTCTAATTATAAATGATTATAAATTTTATTTTGACGAGCCAAAGAGTGGGACATGGATCCATGGTCTGAGGGTGAAAAGGAAGAAGAACTTGAATGCTCTTAGTTGGCACCATTGCTTAATCAAACGTGTAACTAGCAAGAAAGATATTGAAGAATGTTCCATGAGGAATATGAAGAGACACCCAAGAAAAAGAATAAAAAGGCATTCAAACAACCCAAAAAATGATATCTTAGGGGAGGAAAGAAATGGGATGAAGGACATAATTGGATTTTTGGGCAAGGAGCCAAAATTGTGAGCATGATTTCCAGCAAATTTTTTCTTGAAAAATTCCCTTGCATCATGGATTTGGCTCGAGGGTGACTACTGCAAGAAATATAGGCTACATCTAGTCTACGGTTGGGTGGAAAATCAAAGTCCCACCTTCAGTTTCAACCAATGTCAGATATCAATAAGTGTTTTTAATTGTGAGCTATGAATATGATGATTAATTCTTTATTGAAATTAATGTATAGCTTTGTGATAACTTTGCATGGTTGTAGGAAAATGTTGCATGGAGTCAATATGAAAAATTCCTTAGTTGTTTTGTGGATTATATTGAAATTCTACCTTGAGGATGTAAGAAAGATGTCATGAAATTTTTTATGCAAGTTAATATGTTGCATGTAGACATGCAGGGCTCTGTGATTAGAATTGCTCATATTTTGCTGTAACTTTTCTAATGGGAGGTTCTAGAAGTTGAAACTTGGACCATGGTGAGGGTAAAGCTGCCAATCCTCTCATCCATTTTTCATATATTTGTTCATGAAATTTTAGGAAATATTATTAGAGGAAATCAGGATTCCTAAATGCATATTTAAACAGACAATGTTGGCATTTATGCTATTTCTTTTCTTCTGGGAGGTTCTAGAAGCTGAAAGTTGGTCCATAGTGAGGGGTAATCCCATTGATCAGTTGATCCAACTTTCAAATCTTGGGTTAGGATATTTTAAGAGATATGATCAAAGGAAGTCAAACTTCCTAGATGCTCCTAAAATCGTCCATCAAACAGGTCATGTTGGTATTTCTGCTATATCTTTTCTTTTGGGAGGTTCCATAAGTTGAAACTTGGTCCATAGTGAGGGGAAATCTCATTAATCATCTAGTCTAACTTTCAAATCTTGGGTTACGATATTTTAGGATATATGACTAGAGGAATTTGGGTTTCCTGAATGCTCCTAAAAATAGTGCATCAAATAGGTCATATTAGAAATTTCGCTATATCTTTTCATCTAGGAGGTTCCAAAAATTTAAACTTGAACCATAGTGATAAGAAATTCCACTGATCATTTGGTTTAGTCTCTAAAACTTGGGATACTATAATTTAGGAGATATTCCCTAAAGAACTTTCCATATTAGTTTGCATGCAAAGTGCTTGAAGAAATGACTAAATAGTTTAATGATTCATTGCATATAAAATGTTTCATGAAATGGCCCAATGAAAATGTTGTTTTGTTGAATGATAGTATTGCTGTAGCTAGCATATGCCTATATTCATGAAAATAATTTTCAATATTAGTTTGCATGCAAAGTGTTTGAAGAAAAATGTTTACAAGAAAGTTTATTGTTTACACAATATTAAAAAAAGATTTACATGTAAAGTGTTTGACAAAATGAATGAGAGATGAAATAAAGGTATGTGACAAAGTGGTATCAGTCCCAATCACTTTTAACTATTCAGATATGTATACTTGAATATGCATGGTAGACTATAGATTATATTATGCCTTTTTGTACTTATGACTTATGTTGAATTTTGTGCCTAAAATGTGGGGACACCTGATGTAATATCTAATCATGGTTGTTGAGATAATTGGTACAATTATGGGGTTTATGAGTTGTTTGAACTATGTGGATGCAACCTTCTTAATTAATTATAGGTGGTTTAATATGATCCATATCGATGATCTCATATGATTCATGAGAGATCTATAATGTCATGAATCTTTGTTATCTATACATGTTTATATTTGTGGTAGCTCACAACCATAACTATGCTGGCGGGCTACCTCATTAGGAGTACATTCTACATGATAAGTGCATGGATTTATTTTGTCTTAGAAATTTCTCAAAGATTTCATCTTGATTACATTGAATGCTTATGAACCCATGCAGTTGCTAACATGCTTATGATTAAGGAATTGCTTACATGCTTGATTATGCTTCATTCTACCTGTTTTGGCACATAGTTCCTATTATATAATATATTGCATGTATCTTGGTATAAATACCTTGGTTGGAGGCTGCAGAATCCCTGGTGAGAGGAGAAAGTAATCTGATGCTCATAAACTTGAAGATCATAATTGATTTGATGTAGTAGGTGTATTGGTGTTCATCTAATATGTTTATAGTTGTAACTTTGAGTTTTCATTGTCAACTTTTGAGACCCCATTTCCATAATGAGACCATGGAAGTTGGGTTAGCTTGATGTAACACCTTCCATTGCCCAAGAATAATCCAAGGGGGTGGAAGGGTGTGTTATAGGATATATATTCAATTTGCAATTCCCTCGTGGACATATATTCAATCTACAATTCCCATGCTTTAATAGTCTACCCCAAGTAAGGATCTTGTTATGGAGAGCAAAGCAAATGAAACACTTGGATTTTGGGGAGACATGTATTTTCTATATGCCCATCCACCACAAAGGTTGGGCTTCACACTGTTTTGGCTTTGAGAGCACTAGATAGCCAAATTTTACACTGTAAACAAAGTTACCAACTTAATAAGAACTTGGATGAGTTCTCATTTTTTTAGAGGTCACATTTAATGTTGACTATTATGCTAATTTTGAAAAGTAATGATGCAATATCACCATTTTTTTAAGGGGAGTTTGGGGGTAACTTTTTGACATTTTAAATATTTTAATCTATCAAGTATTGACATTTTTTTTTACCATTTTTCAAGTTTGTCTATTTATTTATTTATTTTTTAAATGTTGGTTTTTATTTTTATTTTTTTGAGTTTCTCCAATTTTTTTTTTCAAATGTTGATTTTTTAAGCATTTTTCAAGTTCGTCTATATTTTTTTTTTTTCAAAATATTGTTTTAAAATGTTTTTCAAATGTGTCTACATTTTTTTTTCCATGTTGGTTTAAGTGTTCTTCAGTTTGTATGATTTTTATTCTTTTTCGACGTTAAGAATTAATTGATATTATAGCCTCATTAACAAGCCGCCTTTAACAATAAAAATAAAAATAAAAAAAAAAAAAAATAATAAATAATAAATCTAAAAGTGGTATTACATGATTTCTTTTTCATTAATTATATTTTTTTTTTAATCTAACATTTAAATAAACAAAAACTAAAATCCGGTTGGAGTGGAAGAACATCAACAAGTGACTAGAATTGAGGAGCAACTTTGCAACAAACCAAATCTTGCACCTCTAGTCAATCACACCATTCCAGGCACTATGGATATTTCTACTTCACTTAGAATTTACTAGTACTAGGGCATTATGTATTGCATAATGAAGTCTGGGTCAATAGATCTATGGATATTTGGGATAAAAGACACTAACTTTTGCCTTTGATTCGTTTCCAATTTGGGAGACCACAACAAAAGGATTTTGATATTAAGTAATGTGGTATTAGCTTAATAGAAAAAATCTCTTATATATATATGTGTGTGTGTGTGTGTATCTATCTATCTATCTATCTATATATATATATATATATATATATATATATATATATATATATATAATATATATATATAGAGAGAGAGAGAGAGAGAGAGAGAGAGAGAGAGAGAGAAGAGCTCTATTACTCCTTGATGTGAAGTCACCGGTTCAATTCCTCGCCCTAATCAGGTGATATATTGGACATGATGAAGATGCAGTCCTAAAAATTTACAAAAATATATATATATATATATACATATATTGTTTTTCCTGGTGAATTAACATAGGTATGATTGGGGTTTAGGTTACACTTCC
Organism: Pinus taeda; assembly: GCA_000404065.3. NCBI lineage: Eukaryota > Viridiplantae > Streptophyta > Pinopsida > Pinales > Pinaceae > Pinus > Pinus taeda. The sequence goes on from APFE030844931.1 coordinate 43,768, forward strand.
AACAATATTGCTGAAGCTTATGCCTTATAATTGTGAATTTGAGAATTCATGAGGTGATTGTTTTTGGTGATTCCTTGAACATCATTCACTATTTATAGTCAAGATCTCTCCCCTGAGAGACAAACTTAAATCATATTTTCAAGCAGATTTATCATTTGCATCAATTTATCCCCAAGAAGAAATGTCTCCATCTTCTAAAAGCAAACAACTCTACGACCAATCACATGGCGAATTTGGGGTCATGGCTAAATCAAGGTGAACTTTGGTGGTATGGGAAAAAGGGGTATGTCCCCCTTCCTTAATGGTTAATCAAGAGACTAAAAAATCAGAGTGGAGGAATAATTCCTCATGGTTTAATGTGACATTTTGATGCTTTGTAATTTTTGGTTTTGTTAGGTGAGTATTGGCAAATGTAAAGGTGGAAAACTATAGATATTGTAGCATTTTATTCAAAAGATTCAAGGTCAAAATTATGTAGATGGTCGTTGAAGCATACTCCATTCCGACCATGTCCACTAACTTCAACTTGCATATGTAAACCATGTATTTAAACTGAGCATTAGCTAAGTGTCTTTTAATACAATATTATATATATATATATAATATATATATATAATAATATAATATATAATATATATATAATATTATATATATATATAATCATATATATATATATATATCATGTATAAGAAATAAATTTGTGAAAAAAACACTAAAACAAATACCATCTTACTATTTTTTAAAAACTCATTGAAAAAAATAATATTTTTTTACAACTAAAAAACAAAAGACCACCTTTCTATTTTTAAAAAACTATTTTTTAAAAAAAGAACAATTTTTTTCAAAAAAGAAAAAAGAAAAAAGGTGTAGCCTAACATATAGATGAAATAACATTTTTTCACTCGAATCAGACCATATAATTTCAATCAAGAATATGATTTTTGTTGTTGTTTAAAATGCATTTTTGAATGAGGCCATTTTGTATATAAGTTGGACTATGCCAAAAAAAATCCTTAAAAAAAGAAAATCCATATCAAAATGAAATAAAATAAAATTAGGAGGAGCAAGCGAAGAGGCCCATGGAGCTCCAACGGTGGCGCATTTCAAACCCTAGCAACTGGTTCTGGTGCTCCTCTCGAGCTTTTCCCACTAGAGATTTTCTCTACGTCCCTCCTAGCTGCCTCCCCCTTTGCGTCCGTTCACCTCCTCCATTATCGGCACTTGCATCGGGACCGTTTGTTTGTTTGGGCAACTGTCACTTTGGCGCTATTTCTTGGGCACTTTCTTCGTCGGCTGTTGGTTAGCATCCAGGAGGATATTGTAGACTATTCCGATGACCCTCTCACCTCGGTGCCCATCTAGACGGTCTCCCCCTCACAACTTCCGGTTGCATCTTTCAACATCTCCCTAGAGATCCCCTCATCTCTGACTGGTGAACCTCGGGTATATTTGGTGTGAGACTACCCCATTTTCTCCCTTCCAGCTCATCAGGTGATCCATTCGACCGGTCTGCTCTCTTCTTTGCTGTCGTCTTCCAGGATACCTGACGAAGCTATTTTTCTCATGAACTGGACTTCCCCCCACTCTCCCCTCCAACATCTTTCTCCTCGGACCCCCCTGTCATCCCCAGCAATGGGAACACATTCCCTCTTCCCTCCCCGGCTCTGGACCATCCTATCCCCCCATCCTCTTTTCCCTCATCTTCCACTTCTCTTCCGCTGATTTCTAACCCACTCACTTCTGGTTTTTTTTTTTTGGATCCTCTCCCCCTCACCCGGATGTGGCCGGGGGTCCTTAGTTGGGTTCTGGATCCATTCCCCCCCCCCCCTTGCTCCATCAGATATCCCCTCTACTAGTAGGCTGGGCTGACCGACAAAGCGATACAAAGGGGTCAAGGCCGGGACAAAGAAGATTTCTCTTACTTTTGGTGATGATCTCTAAATGGGTGATGTGCTTGATACCTTTGATTGAGTTTTGGTGGGTAGAGTTTGTGGTAGAGCATACTCGACTGCTCATCTACGTCAATGGATTTTGGAAATATGGGGATAGGTTATCAACAAATTTCCATCAGTGGTAACTCTTTCACATGGTTGGTTTGCGCTACATTTTCAGTGCCCCGAGTTCATCCCCTAGGTATTATCTAAATACTGGCATATCGAATTTTCTCTGGTTCTGTTAAAACATTGGAGTTAACTATTTTATCCAGAGCGTGAACAATTAGGGGCTAATCCTATATGGGTACGTCTTCCGGATTACCACACCATTTCTGGTCGGAAGATGTTTTTAAGAGGGTTGGAAATGCAATGGGTAGATACATGGACTATGACAAGTCTTATATTGTCATTGGGAACATGGCTATGGAATATATCTTAGTGCACCTAGATACTAGAGAGGGACTAGAGGAGAACATGCAACTCCACTAGAGGAATAATTGCAGGGTTCAAATTTTAGATTATGAAGGGGTCCCCTATCGATGCCGGAGGTGCCACAAGATTGGGCACCTATACAAAGATTGCCCCTTGCTTGCCTTCATCTCTGCATTGGTGGCATGTCCATAACAAGTTGCATCAAACACTTCCATTGATTCGTGAGGCAAGAGACTTGCACAAACTAAGGAACATCCCTCAATGGCTAATCCGGTGGCCTGGGATGCTCGCATGGAGACTGTTCACCCCCCATCCCCACGCATTACCAGATATCGTGCGACTGCCTCTTAAGCAGGTAATATTTCCTCTTTACCATCTCTTATTTATGCTATATCATATGATTGCATTCCATGTGTATCTCATTGCACTTCTATACCTACATTTTGTCCTCTCTCTGCATTATGTACACTGGCTCCTTCCTTTCCTACTTTCTCCTCCTCCTCCCCCTCCATTCTAGAGTTCCCCAGTCCCATCACTTCTACAGAGCTCACCTCTAACTCCGACCAGAGTCATCACTATAACCTCCACTCCATTGCTCAAATATCTCCTAGTGATCGTTGTGGTATCGACATTGTCTTGGCCCCTCTGCCCACTAGATATGTTAGGGGTTGACATTCCTATATGTCCATTGTCCAAGGCTATATTCTAGGAGGGATTGGATGTGGCTCATGATTGACAACCTCCCATTAACCTCATCTCTCCCCGCTTCTCCATGAAGTGGCTCTCCTTCAACTATCGTGGGTTGGCTAGTCCCGCTAAGAAACTAGCCTTTCACTGCTTGATTGAAGCGGAATTGGTGGATATTATTTTTCTTGAGGAAACTCTTGCACCTTGCTCAGTGATCACCCCCATTCTTTAGGCTCTTATCCCTAGCTGGAAATTTCATGCCCTGGATTTTCAGGGGCAGTCTCGTGGTCTGGCTCTCGGTTACAATCCCAGGGTTGTAAAATTACTAAATAAATGAGGAGAAGGAATCATTGGTGCTAATATTTACACTTTCAAATTTGGGATGGAGCTAAGATTCATCAATGTATATGGACCCTATATCAATCAGGCACCATTCTAGCATAATCTCCTTAATCATACATACATGCAAGCTGATAATATTATTATTTTAGGAGATATCTAATTCTCTTTTGGCCATGCTGAATCCCAGGGACACAATGCTCAATGTGATTCACTATTTGATCTATTTCTCTCACTACTAGAGGACCATCATCTATCTGATATCCCTATGGCCTGATTTCAACCTACCAGGCATAATAAAAGGACTGGAGAAGCTGTGCTCACCAAATGGCTGGATAGATTCTTAGTCAAGGACTTTCTACTCGATCATCTATAATTATATCGTCAATGGGTGGGATTTGGGGGATTGTCTGACCACTTACCCATTTACCTCGAATTTTCTTGTGTTGATCGCAAACCTAAGGCACCATATAAATTCAATTCCACCTGGCTCAAAGATGAAGGATACCTTCATATGGTTACGAAGCATTTGAAGACCTATACTCCCACTCCTGGAAAATCTATCTCTGAAGTCTTTGCCAAAAGAATGCTCATCCTTAAACATAAATATATTGATTGGGCCAAGGAAAAAAGACAAAAAGATGATTAGACATTGAGAGACATGGAAATGGAGCTTTCCAATCTGGTGGATTGGGATGGTCGTGGATTCGTCTCCTTTGAGGCCAAAGAATGACTCATCAAATTATAAATAGATCGAAATAGAATACTAAAGGATCACGAGGAAACCTGGAGACTTCGGAGCCAAGCCATATGGTTACAGGCGGGGGATGAAAACACCAAGTTTTATCATCAATTTGCAAATGGTCGTCAAGTTTCCAATACCATCTGGCACCTGGAGAACGATGAGGGTACACAGGCAAATACTTTTCATTAATTAGCTACCCTCAGTATTACCCATTTTAGCCAACTGTGCAGTGCTTCACATGATGCAAATCTTGCTGAGATCATCAAGGTGGTAGGCCTATTCCTAGATTTGTGGATCAAGAAGTGGGAGAGAATCTACTTATTCCCATTACTTTGGGGGAATTATAATGCACCCTAAAATGGTTCCAGAAGGATAAAATCCCTGGACCAGATGGCTCATCGATAGAATTTTACTTTGCTTTCTTTGATATTCTAGGGAACGATCTCCTACAGGTCATTGAAGAATGTCGGATGGGGGGGGGGGCGAATGTATAACGCTTTAACTCTACCTTTATTCCTCTGATCCCAAAATTTGATGATCCTCAATCTTTTAATGATTTCCAGCCTATATCACTTTGTAATTGTATCTATAAGATTATTTCCAAGATCATAGCTAATCATCTCAAGCCCATTTTATCTGAGTACATATCCCCAGAGCAATTCACTTTTCTTGATCATAGACAGATCCATGAAGTAGTTGGTACTGCACAGGAAGCCCTTCATTCTATCAAAATTAAGAGACTCAAAGGTATGGTTCTCAAGATTGATCTGGCAAAGTCCTTTGACTGTACCAACTGGCTATACATAAGGATGATATTGACACATCTAGGTTTCCCCTTACTTTTTATTCAATGGGTTATGTGTTGCATTACTAACATTTCATACAGTGTCTTTATCAATGGCTTAGCATCATCATTCTTTCATGCTGAGAGAGGCCTCAGAAAAGGCTGTTAACTGTCACCACTCTTGTTCTTATTGGTCATGGAAGGACTGAGTCGACACATCATTGTGGAAAAAGACTGGGCAGATTGATGGGCATCAAGTTCACAAACAATTGCATCCTTACTCACCTTTTATTCGTAGATGATATTCTCATCTTTATGAATGGCTCATTGGGGGACACAAATGCTTTTGCCTCTTCTTTCTGATCCTTTTGTTTTTCCACTGGCATGGAATGTAACCATCTCAAATCCACAATATTTGCTACAGGATGCACACCAAATGAAATAATATTTTCACAATAACATTTCCCTTTCACCTCTCTAGTCTTTGAAGAAGGTCTTAAATATTTGGAATTTCGGTTAAAGCTTGCGAATTACAGGATTGCAGATTAGGTTTGGCTGGTGGCCAAAATCGAGAGGCGACTGAATATTTGGCACCATAGATGGCTCTCTAGGGCGGGCTGAATCGTCCTCATCAAATCTGTTTTGGAAGCTACTCTGGTTTACTGGATGTCACTTGCTTGGATGCCAAAAGGTATTCTTAGTAGAATACATCAGTTTTGTTGTAGATTCATATGGAAGGGAAAACATGAAGGGCATATTTTTGCTTGGGCTAGATGGGATAAGCTTGCTCTTCCCAAAAAATGGGGTGGATGGGGGATGAAAAAAATTGATATATTTGCAAGTTCCCTAGCAGCCAAATTGGGACAGAATTTCCTCACCTCTAGGAATCTCTGGATTGAGGTGGTCACCTAGAAGTATATATACCCTCTCCATCCCCTTGACTGGATCAGGCTCCCCAGCTGGGATAGAACAAATATATCAATGGTTTGGAGGGTGGTCCTAAACTCACTTGTACATATCAAGGACAGATTGACTTGGAAGATTAGCAATGACAATCTGGTTCGCATTGGGTTGGATCCATGGAATGGTTGTGGGAATGCACATCGACTTCCCCAGGACCTGATACACCATCTCACGTCCGCAAGTTACTATACACTGGCCCATATTGCTGATCAATGCAACACAAATATCTATAGACAGACTTGGAAATCTTTCGACATTCTGGGAATTCCTCACATCTAGCAGGTTACTTGGCAAGCATATATAGATTCACTCATGGAATCACATGTCAGAATAAATTATGGGGATGATGAGCTTATATGGGAAACTCACTGAATGGGAAATACTCCCAAAAGTCTGGTTATCTCCATATATTTTCAAATCACAAACCACTAATTATTGATTGGTGGTGGTCTACTCTCTGGAAACTGAAGGCACCTCCTCGAGCAAAATTATTCATGTGGTGCATTCTTCAAAATACGGTTCCTACTGGGGATAATCTACAAAAGTGATCCTTTCATGGTCCATCCTGGCGTGTTCTCTACAAACAAGAACTTGAATTTGTTGACCACCTTTTCCTTACTTTCCCTTTTATTATTTCAATCTGGATCGAGGTCACCACACTCCTTCAAATACAATGTAGATGGCATGGGGTGGACATCCTGGACGCCTGGCATTTATGGTGGATGAATGCACAATTTCACAATATCCACAACCTACCTATACTGATATGCTAGAGTATATGGTTACAACGGAACAAAATCATATTCACTAACACCATTCCCTGCTGGTCACATGTCACTACACATCTTATATCTTTATTTCAAAGCATCCCAGAGGATGATCGTGTTCCCACTGTGCGCACCATCACCGCAGAGACTATTGACCGTGACTCTCCATGGGAATACTTTGATGGCTCAGCACAACATCATGGCTATGGGGGGGGGGAACCTCCTTCATATCACAAATACCCACTTCTATAAGATCCAGATGGGATTGGGGGATGGGACAAACAACTTTGTCGAACTCATTACCCTTCATCACTTATTATTTTTTTCACTTGTGAAAGGTTGTCGTCGATTACATATTTTTAGTGACTCACAGATTATCATAAAATGGTTTAATCAACAATCTACATGTCACACACACACACACACTTCGACATATATTGGATGATGCATTGATGCCAAGGACACATTTTGACTATATCACTTGTCATCACATATATAGGGAGCGCAACAAAATTTATGGCCAGCTATCCAAAGAAGCCTTGCTCCAGCCAAGGGGGTTCTAGTTGATTAGGGAGCAACATGATGAGGACTACTACAATTACTACCATCGGCCATAGATGGATGTGCAGCTGGACGAGGCCTACAAGCCTTGATTTCATGTCATTTATGGTGTTTTTTTATGTAATTAAATTTTGTTTATTGTGCATGTCAAGGCTATATATTTCATAACATATCATATGTATTTATCTTAATAGTCTCCCAATCTTGGGATTGACTCATTTTTGGATAGAACAACACTGTATATGGCTTATGACCACTTTTACTGCATATGCTACCAGCACTGTCAACATGTGATTTTCAATTATCAATGAAAATTATGATTTTTCCATGGGAAAAAAATAAAAATAAAATAATATAAAATAAATAATATTAAAAATAATTTAAAAAATAAATAAAAATTAACCATTTTAAAAATTGTAATTTAAAATCTAAATATATAATAAAGAAAGCCCACAGACAGCTAAATTGGTGATCGCCATGTTATAAAGCATTATGTAAATTGTGAACTTCAAGGTTCAAATCTCCCCATGAGTGTTTACTCCTATGAGAGAGAGGGGGGGAGAGAGAGAGGTAAATTTGTAAAAAAACAACTAAAAAACAACATCCCATCCTTCTTTTAAAAAAAATTGATTGAAAAAAATAACATTTTTTTACAACTAAAAAACAAAGGACCACCTTTCTATTTTGAAAAAACTAATTTTGAAAAAAAGTACATTTTTTTTACAAAAAAAGAGAAAAAAAAGGCGTAGTCTAACTTATAGACAAAATAGCCCTTTTAAGTAAAGATATGATTTTTTTTATTGTTTAAAATGCATTTTTGAATGCATAAATGGATTCAACACCTTGAAAAACCCTTGGGGCACTCAAATTCTACATATTAAACAACTTAAACTCAAGGTTTTAGAAATCTCTATTGGATTTTGGTTAAAATTAACCAGAAAAATGTCGTGAAAAAGGCCATTTCATCTATAAGTTAGACTACGCCAAAAAAAATTCCTTTAAAAATGAAATCCATATTAAAAAAAAATCAAAATCAAATTAAAAATAAATAATATTAATAACCCCTGATGGGGGTGATCAATCATCTATCCAATTGTCACGTGCGAGACCATTAGGGCCTATCCTCTCTCCACGCGATCATTAACTTCTCAATTATGCACGATCTTGGCATTCATTTCTCCTGCATGATGTTTGATCTTGTGCAATCTATTGATAAATTCGAGGGCCGACTTATGTATCGGTTCAATTTGGAAGCTTGGGCGATGAATTTTGGTCGGGAGGAATAGAGAGGAGTGTGGGTCTGGTTCCATGGTGGATCCCCGGGGTTTCAACCTTGGTTGAGAGGCCCAGTGGAGGTCAGTGACACTATGGTGTGGGTCGGGCTCTTCCATCTTCTTTTCCCCTGGGATTAGGGCACCCAAACGGGTGAGGAACAAAGTCGTTTCTAAGATTTTTCCCATTATAGGCTTGCATTCAGTAAATCAACTTCTCAAGGTCTCCAGTCTTCTAAGTGGGGTAAGAAATCTGTGTTCTTAAACTCATTTGCATGTCTTTATGATTGAGGGTTGCCTCTCTGTTTGTTTGTGGTTGCGCTATTGTTGACTCCTCGTGGGCTCTATTTGATCTCTACTGGGGTGAGGATGCCTTTGGTTTGGATGGAGGGTGGTCTGCGTGCTCCTATTGGATTGACGCCACGAAATTTTTCCCTTTGGTCAATTGCGGTTGTACTATTTGTGTTGGTGGGTGCTTTGGGTGGTGGGTGAGGTCTGCACCACTTGACCTTCCGGTCTGGATAGTTTATTATATTCCTATCTCAGAGCTTGGGTGGTTGGCGATCTGGCGCATTCTTATTCTCTGTTGAGGTTTTTTGGTTCAGGTCACTGTATTGTGTATTGCAGGTTTTATACTAGTTCTCTCTTGGGGGCTTGCATTTGATGGCTAGTAGGCTTGGTCATTTCCACTATGCCTCATCAACGGGGTTGCCCTCATCGTGTGGGTGGTTAGCATGCCCAGGTAGGACATCCCGAGTTTGACCATAGCTCGTCTTTTGCCAATTCAGTTAGCCAGGACACTGAGGACGTTGAAGCTCTCTCTACAGCCCATTCCCCTGGTCATGTAATAGCAGCTACTACCATATAATCTATTACTAAACAACTCCGGAACATACAAATTAATATGGACATTCTTAGGGACCACATGTATGAATACAGAAACGAAATTATGGCCTATTTTAATGGCATTCAATACAACTAGAATGAAATTTTGGAGCAGTTGGACAACCTCCGTCGCAGTCACTATCACACCAATGACCACCTTCGTAGTTTGGAAGCACAGGTGGAACATATAGACTTCCATATGCATGATCGGGTTGGTGCCTTTGCAGCTCCCCCTATAATTCTCCCGCATCCCCCTCTTTGATATGTTGTCATCTGTTCTGGTTTCCTTTTTGTTTACTTCAGTTATGCTAAGGCTTGAATGCCTTCTAGAAATAATGTTTGTAAAATGTATGCTATGGTATTCTCTAGTCCCCAAACTCAACAAGTTTGGCCGGAATGAGAGAATGGGGACTGTTGAGATGAATTCTGTAAGTTGCACCTTTTTGAAAATCTAATGAAAGCATTTTTGATAGATAAATAAATAAAATATTAATAATAATTAAAAACTATAAATAAATTTTCTAATAAATAAAATAAAAATTTAGTCGTTTTGAAAATTGTAATTAAAATCTAAATAAATAAAAAAGAAAGCCACGGGGTAGCTAAATTGGTGATCACCAGGTTGTAAAGTATTATGTAAATTGTGAAATTCAAGGTTCAAATCTTCCCATGAGTGTTTACTCCTCTCTCTCTCTCTCTCTCTCTCTCTCTCTCTCTCTCTCTCTCGATAATATATATATATATATATATATATATATATATATATTATATATATATATTATATGTATGTATATCTATGTATATATAAATGTATGTGTGTGTGTACACACACACACACATATATATATATATACATATAATCTATTTTTTGACAAAAATGAGAAGTGATTCTATTAAATCTGTGCTCGATTGTAGCGAATACATGGGGATTCATTACATTGACAATTTTCAATGGGATCTTCCACTAGGGCAATGACGGAATTCATGGAAGACATATCCTAGTATTTTCCACAAATTCTATTACTGAGTACTTATACATGTTTACAAGAGTAAATTATTACATATTGTGAGCATAAGATAATGCAAAAACAATACATTATGCTATTTGGGAGGATTTTGGAGCAGATAATCCATGCATAGTTGAGATCCCAAGGCCAAGTTAGAATTTGTTTCAGATTCTCACTTTTCTTTATTGGATTTCCTACCACTTTTGAGATGTGGTTCCACTTCCTTTGAGGAGATGGAGTTTTCGGTGCTGCCTCGAATGCATGATTTTTCATGATTTGCACTAATTTCCATAACATCCTGGTGAATCTTCGGGGAACATTTATTCATCGCTACAAGAGAAGAGGGCATAAATTCCAAAGCTCTTTTCTCAAAATTTGACTCTGGACCTGGAGGGTCGACCCTTGAAGGGGTTTGCTTTTCAATGTCCATGGACATTTCTGTATTTCATTGATCATTTTCTACCTACACTTTTGTATTTCCCAGATCCTCATTTGGGGTTTTATCCATAGGGGAATCTTCATCTTGTTCTAGATCTTGAAGGGCCTCAAAAGAGTTTTCGCTGGGGGAAAGTTCTGACATTGGATCTGCTTCAAAAGATTTATTTGTAGCCTTGTTTTGTTGATTCATTCTTCGCTTTTGTGTTGGTTGGAAACTAACATATTTAGTAACCAGGGCTTGGGCCAACTCGTCATTTTTTTTGTTGGGGGTGATTTTTTGCAAAATGCCCATGAGAATTACAAACAATGCACTTGAACAAAATATGATCATAGTCCAATTCCTGTATATGGCTCCATTCTCCTAGATGTATTTTTAGGTTCTTCAGTAAACCTTCATTGAGGTTTACTTCAACATAATACGAGCACAATAAAATGACATCTTTTTGGTTTTGATTTATCAAAATAGTGGATCAACTTATTTCCAATGTCATTTAGTGCATCAAAACCCCAAAGATGAAGAGGGAGGTGTGGCAGCCGGACCAAAAACGACATAAAAGTAATTTCAGAATCTGGATTGAAATCCAAAGTCGATGGAATGATAAAGAGGCCTCTAGACCCCATAAAATATGGCCCTGGATCTAAAAATCAAATCTCTTTTCATTTTATTAAAAAAACAAAAAAACATAGAAGAGCCTTCCTATTGCAAATAAAGTTACTTGACCTTGAACATTGAGAGCCCATTGCTCCGCGATTCAAGATTCAACAACTTTTAGAGTTGGCCACAAGTCCATAAACTTGCCAACCGATGCTTTTTTTGAGAGGGCTAAGGCTCTCTTGCATGGATATGACATAGATAATTCCACAATAGGGATCTCCGATAATTTCTTCACAAATTGTTGCGGGGGAGAAGAAGGCCCCTGCAAATTTTGAACCCACAATAACACTTTGAATTCAACCACCTCCTCCATGGCATGGAGAATAGAGCAAAATCAACCAACAAGGGTAGCCTTGTTCCAGATCTACGACGCCTCCTATAATATGCCTGCCAAAAAGCGAGTTTTTAAAACCACGACATCCCATTGAAGCTGCGACGTTAACTACTAGGAATCTCATTCAACAAAAACTAGTCTTTGGTGGCCAAATCACGAAATGGGGTATGAGATTAGAGTGCAATAGTCTTTCCTTTGCATATGTGAATCAAGCAGAGGAGTAATGACTAGGGAAACCCTAGCCACCAAGAACTAGGAGCCGCATAGCTCATTTTATTTGCTCCCTTTTTTAATTAAAAAAAGAAAACAAACACCAAAAATTGTTATTCCATGGGTCGAGAGGGTTACTATTTTTTAAATATATATTTTTAATTTTGTTAGTTATAGTTTTTCTTGTATAATTTTTTTAAACTGAAACAAGAATTTATGGAGAATTGGTAACTTCGAAAGACTGTCTGTTACTATTACACTAGGTACAAATATTTCATAAATGCCACAAATGTGCTAGTTATAACATGTCTTTAGAGACTTGAACCCATGTACTTGGGGGAATAAATTGTTCACCAAACCACTCGAGCTAAAATCCTTTGACCTCTTTTATGAAGGAGGAAATGGGGGATCCACTTATGTGTGCACGGGTCACAAAACCATTTAATATGGTCTCTCTGGGCACAACCACACATTCGAACACTACCTCAAGGTGCCCCTATGGCTCTAGGGAAGCCCTAATAGGAATTAAAACTTATCCAATGGTGAAAAACTTCTCGCTTTCCACCATTGGATCCAACCCCTATTTTATCTTTTATTTTTTTTATCTGTTGGATTGACCCACGGGGATTTTTGTCCTTGACTCCCATGGTTTACATAATAATTCAGAACACAACAATCACCAATTGAGTTGCTCTCAACAGGTTGTGTTTATTACTATTATTATTATTTTTAATTTAATGTATTTTAGTTTTTTTGTTTATTAATTTTTTTAATTGCTTTAAATTTGTTTTTTGTAATCTTGGTGGGACTACATCTTCATAATGTCCAATATATCACCCCAATCAGGGTAGGGAATTGAAACCGGTGACTTCACATCAAGGAGTGCCTTAAAAGAGCACTCGATCATCGTCTATCCAAGACCCCGTGAACTAATTGTTTTAAATTTGGTTTCTAAATCATTTTTTATTTATTCTCTTTTTAAATGTGTTTTAAAAATATTTAATTTGATTCTTCTTTAAAAAACTAAAATTATAGACTCTTTTTTTTCAATTTTAAAAATCTATTAATTTTTAAAGTTTTTGATAATTTTATTTTTTAAAAAGCGCTTTTAGTTATTATTTTTATACTACTAATGAATTTTCATACCATGATTAAAAAAAGTTGCATTTTAATACTCTATTGAAAAGGATGTCAACTTATCTCCTACTAATATTTCAAATGACCCTTATGTGTCAACTTGTCTCTGGTTAATATTCCAAATGAGCCACACACACACATATAGCTCTTGGTAAAACAACTATCTAATTTAGGTGCCATTTTGGAAGGTTTTCATGTTTATGATACTCAGTTATAATGCAATGGTTGAATGTTGGAATTTTAAGCCTTTCATACTCACGATATTTGGTTTTTAATGCCATGGTTGAAAAATGTTGAATTTTAACCCTAAAAAAATGGTTTTGCAACATCACCACTTTTCCATTAAGAGGTGATTTTTCATGTTCATTATGAAAAAAGATGGGTTTCAGGGCTAGAGTTCTTGTTTTGTGGTCACAGTTCTCATTAAGATTGTAACTTTGTTTGTATAATCCACCTAAAGGGGTCCTGATATATATGAGAGAATCATGCTCTTCGAAGAAGGTAATGGAAACTCCATATAAGGTCATAGTTTATCAAGACCAGGAGATTTTTTCATGTCTCATGAAGTTAATATTAAGTGTGGTGAACCAACCTATTGACGGTGTTGGATACCACCAAAATATAAGGGATCTCCCCAATATGAGATCCCAATTAGACCTCACACCATTTGGTGTAGGAGTGTCATCCAGAAATATGGTCTGGCTACTGTCTACTTAAAGATTTTAATTGGCTTAAGTAATTAGCATGAGAGAGAAACACACATGTGCTTTTGAATGAGCAAGAGAGTGTGCTTTGTGAATGTTCAATCGTAGATGTATCTAGGTTCTTTCGCTGCAGGGGAGATAAAGTGAGCCTCTAAAAGAGAAGTAATAAAACTAATCTAATGGAGAAACATACACATAGATAAGAAAGAATCATTGGACATCAAGCGAAATAGTTCACATAGATGTTACAATCATCAAATCATCACAACACATTTCCAACAAGTTTAGCACCAAAGTTATTGAAATAGTTCAATTACTTCAGTACATGTGAAAGCCAACATGAATCACAAACATTAGAAGAGTAGTCTTAAAACATCCACAGTCCATGCATGAAAATGTACTGGCTAAACGACTTCAAGTATTAAGAAAAAGTTCCAAGATACATAAGTAAAATGAACATCACTAACTCTAATAGTGGAGCGTTAGTGCCACTACTTTCTCCCCATAAGTATTATCTCTATCTCTCTAATGCCTTGTGGGATAAGCCAAGGTTAAAAGTCCTTTGCTTCAGAAATGCGGATCATTTTATAACTTGAGGCATGAATTTTCATATCCTCATGACCCTTGACCTTTCAACTTCTAATGACCTTTGGACTTCTATAACTCTTGGACTTCCAAATAACTTTTGGAATTAGATATCACTCTTGGAATTACAAGTATTTCGGACTTATATACATGGTTCTTTTGTCCATACATGACCCTTGAACTTATACTTCTTTTTCTTTACAATAATTACATGATTACATCATAGTTTCCACATAATCCTGTGATGAGGACATGACAAGTCACTATCATTGATGACTTGGAATCGTAGTGACTATTGGCATGGAATTTCTTTGATAGGAAATGTTGGGCCTCCAACTTGTTGATCCATAAACTTACATGGATATTCCAATGGACAGTTCATCACAGCATATATGATAATATTATATTAAAATATGAGATTCTACACTATTATAGTTTTATTTAATTTCTAGATCTATAAAATTAATTGTATTTAGTGCATGCATGTAAAAGTAAATCAAGCGGAAAAGTAAGGAATGAAAAAATAAGCTCACACACATAATACACAAGATATACTCTTTGGGAAACCCTTTCGAGAGAAAACCCAGCTGGAAGGTGAGGCTGTCTGACTCTCTTTCTCTGTCTATAAATATGGCTGCAGATATAAAGAAGTAATGTCTATGGCCTGTGAGCTGCTATAGTGCACATATCCTCTCTGTGTGCTCTACCTCCTACCTCTCTTGGCTATCTTTGCTCAACTATGGAACAAAATTCTCTCGAAATAATGGAATGCCTCTTCCTCCTAGTGGCCCGGTTATAACACAACCTGATAGCCTACTAGTGGTTAAGTTTGACAACATCAACTCTTAACTAGAGTTACAAAATAGACTCTTCTAGAGGCTTTTACATCAAAAACACGTGGCTAGCCCCTTGTCCATGAATAATGGGGGCTGACACGACATCCTCTTGAACTATAGGTGTGAAAACAAGAAGGTCAACTTCTGAGTGGCATAAATTTTGCATACAGACTCTGATTGACATGATTCTTCAGTTGTTGGAAATCTCTCTATGTGTAGAATAACTTGAAAAGGTGATACACTTAAGCGGCAAATTTTTACCCCCAAAAAATATTGTTCGACCTCAAAACACTCTCGGAAGGTTTCAGACCCTGTTTCACCAAACTGGCTCCCGCCAGTAAAAACGGTCCCATGAGTTGATTCCTCCACTTTTTCCACTCCAAATGCATCAAGATGGATGAAAAAATATAATGATCCAATTCTAATCACTTGTCATGATTTTGTTGATAAAACCATCCATTTTCACATCATTCCATTCACCCATTATCAGCATTTTTAACCATATTTCTCCATAAGCATACCAAATTCCCGCATACATGTTTACATGGTTTATTATTATTATTTCCATTATTTTTAATGAATTAAGAAGATCTTTGCTTGGTTTTACTAATGACGGTTTGGCCAATTTAAGTTTATGCAGTTTAGTCAAGTTTCTGTAGTTATCTCCATGGTTGAGGTAGTAGCACTAGTCTAGAAGGAAATATGACACTTGGACTTGGTTTCTAGAAGCTCCAATATGGATTTGTATTGGTCAAATTCCACATAGCTCGCACGCGTGGTCCTCCAGCAAGAGATCAAAGGAAAAACGCAACAGTTTTGACCAATCAACTTCAAACATGTATTCTGAGCAAATGAAAACGAATTTTGGAAAATGAAAACATGTGTTTTTTCAGCATGAGACCAATTAGGTTTTGTAAAAACATTTTCCACAAATTCGTTACCATTTGAGATATTTATGGGGTTCTTTGGATCCCTATTTCGCAGATTGCGTGAACAAACAATTTTTTATTTCACAGTCAACGCCCAGTCACCAAAAATATTGGAATGAGCTATTCTTTAGAAAATCTGTGGCAGGGATATCACTCTTATCATATTTGGGTTGACCTTTGATCCAAGGATCCATCAAATAAGATTGGATTTTATTTTCAAAACTGATCTCATGACCAAAACTCAAGTAAGAAAATTATGATTTTTTTAATTGCCTCAAAACTCTATAAATTGCAGTCTCTTTGATGAGAGGAAGGATCAGATGTTAAGGATGGATATTAATTTGTAATTGTTGTTGCTGATTGAAGAAGAAAACTCTGTTTTTTAATGAATGAAATATCTGTTATGGTGCAATTCTGAATGTAATTTGCGGTTCTAGTCTTGTGATCTAAGTTTTTAAGCATCTCACACTCACCAGAAGGCCCCCTTGAGGATGTGTGAGAGATAGTATAGTTGTCTTTTATTATTATTTTTTCAATTTATTATGTTTTGCAATTAGATCAGAAATTTCCTCATTCAATTGTTCAATTTATTTAGATGTTTAGTTTCATGTCAATGCTCTATTTTTTTAAAACTAAAATTGCACTCATTTTTCCTTGTTTCATTACAAGTCAAGCGTTTGATAATAAATAAAAAACACCAAAAGATTTACCTCAAATTTTCTTTTCAGCTTAAGTCTCAGATTTATGCGTGATAGGATATGATTGAATTTGGTTTAGAGTGCACACATCAATAATCTTTTTGAGGCTTCTATAATTATTATTTCATTGCTCTTTGTTTTCTTTACTCTAGAATAGTTTTTGATTTCAAAGTCTTGTAGTCTTTAGATCAACTTTACTTTCATGAATTGATAGACTTAGTTTTCTTTCCAAGTTGATTAGATTAAATTTCTCTTCAAAATAAAATAGAACAATATTGCTTTTAAAGTTCATAGAATAATCTTTTTTTTTCAAGTTCACTAGAATACATATTTCCATTGTTAGAATAGATTTTGAAGTCCTTTCGCTTTGAATTCATTTCCAAGTCTTGAGATGGAATTAAAAAAACATGTGAAAATAATCATAGATAGATTTTTATTACATTTTTGCATCTTTCTTATTTTCCTTTTTTTCTTTGAATTCAAAGTAAATTGCCTAGCACATACAGTGCATGTATACTTCGCAAGCTCACGTATCCAGATTGACATATAAATGTAAGTAATTTAACATTCAATTAAATTACCCAACATTTTGGCACCGTTGCCAAGGAAGTATACATAGGTGTTAGCTTTCAATTGCATCTCATTCTTAGTTGCATAAGATTAATCTCATTTTAGTACATCCTAGAAGTAAATTCATTAAAAATAAATAAAAAAGACTTCAATCACCTACCACCCCCCCAAAATCATGTGGTGCAATAAGAGCCACATCTTCCACATCATGAATTTATATTTTTGTAGGTAGAAGAAGAGGTTAAAAAAGAGGTTGAAGAAATGGATGGAGATGATGACAATGAGGAAGATACTTTTTGATTTCCCATTCAAGAAACTGATATCAACGTTCATATGAAAAACATCCCTCCACCTGTACTTCCCAACTTCAAAGGTATGAGATCAAAAGACCCAGAACCCTTTCTTTTCGAATTTTAAATGCTTTGTAGATCTTATGGCTCTTAGATGGTTCATGAATTTAGGAACAAATTCTATAAGGACATGGGATGATATGAAAAGAGTATTTTTGGAAAAAAATTAAAGATTATTGCATACACTATGACCTTAGAAATGAAGTCTTTAAGATGAACCAAAAAGAGGATGGAATCTTAGAAGATTTAGTGGAGAGATTTACTTATAATGTCAAAAGATCTAAATTTCATGATTTAGGATTAGACACATTAAAAACTCTCCTACTAAAATCTATAAGGGATGAATGGATTGATCTTCTTAACCTGATGGGCAAAGGATGTCTCTCAATTGTCATTTCACGATATTTGTGAACTGTGCAAGAAAATATCAAGAGCAAAATAAAGTATGGAATATCCCCTCAGGATCCAATTATGGAAAGAGTAAGTAAGTCGGCATCAGGATTGGTAAGTCAAACTGAACTTAACAATTTGCTAGACATTCTTGGCAATTTAAATAAACAAATTCATATGCTAAGAATGCAAAACAAGCAAAAAGTTGAGATTGTTGCTTCATTTATATTTTTCCCTAAATGTAGAAAGAAACATGATTATCATGAATGTCCACCTGATAACATTAAAATTTGTGAAATCTATGCAGGATCACATACTACTAAAGATTGCCCATCATTACCAGGGTTAAAGGCAGTTTACCAAGGAGCAAATCAAACACTGGAACAATCCTATTATGTAGCTCCAAGAAGACCATGGAAGACTCATCAATCTAATATGATGTAAGCTCTTAATTCACGTTATGCACAACAATCTCAAAGTAATTGGCAAACACCCTTGCCTTGGCAACCTTGGCCATCTCAATCCCAACCACAAAACCAATCTTGGAAACAAGGTTGGCAAGGGCCTTACAGAATAAATCCACCATATCCTCAATGTTTTCCTCACTATCCTCAATACCAATATCACTTCTATCCATACCATTCACCTCCACCACAACATCAATTTCACCCTCAATTGTCCTCAATTCAACCTTTCCCATTACCAACCACACAAGCACCCCAAATATCCATTCCCACTCAACTACTTGCACAACCATTTCAGATCCCCAATAATAAAACACCTCAATCCACTTACAATGTTGAGGTATTGCAAAATGATTCTCTAGCTTCCATTGAAGAAGAAGATTCATATAAGGTCCAAGAATCATGGATGCATGTTGAAGAAGAGCAGTTGTTGGAACCTGAGATTGAAAAGTTTCATGCATGCCTATCACCAAATTCTATTAATGGGGATCACACGTCTGAATACTTACATAGCATGGTAGTAGGAAGCCAAGGGAAGCAAGATTACATTGAATCTTGGTTCAAGACAATCATCGGATCCCAATGCTCAATTCTTCAATATTTTTCGACATCATCTCAATCAAGGCAACTAGTCTCTCATATAATGGTACATATCAAATAATATATTTGAAACTTGCATATGAGTTTATCCATCATATTTTTACACACATGGTTCTGTTGGAAGTATTCATATACTTGAACGAGATTTATTTTTCAAGTAGAGTAGGACATACAAAAATAAAAAATAAAAAAAGTAAAGAGAAAAATAAGTCCTATTGTGAAAACCAATTTTGTGGCATAATTGGACATGAGCTTTGCTTAAAAACCAGGTAACTGATGAGCAATGTTCACAATAAGTTTTGCAATTTCATGATGGTTTCAATATTTTATTATGGCTCTTCAAATCACTTTTGGTTCCATGCTCGAGTTGGCTGATGTGGGATTCCTTAAGGTCCACCTTCCAATAGATCTTGTCCCATTGACCTCAACACCTAATCTGGGATCAAGATCACAGATTATTTGGAGTGCCTTGGAACTTTCATACATTAATGGCAAGCCTTCTCATTGACAACAATGGGAATACAACAATTTCCCTTGATTGTCAGATCTTGCAGGTGACTCGACTTCAACACATTCATTCGTCCCTGTCAAGATGCACTCAGGTACCTTGACACTCATTTACATTATCGATCAGTTGTCTTGCATTGGTTAACGATTTTCATCATTGATCAGTAATCCAATGATTTCTTTCCATGCTCGACTTCGGCACATTCATTTGCATGGTAAGAATTGTACCATGAATTTTGGTTTTGATGAAGACTATATGGTTTTATGGAATCAACAACAACTTGCAACATTATATTTTATTAGTTTCTTGTAGCAACATGTTCATCTTTTTAACATTCAACAGTTGCATGATGGCACCATTACAACTCTTCTTCATTCATTTCCTTTTCAAGCAAATCAATAAAATTGGGTCTATTTTTATTCAACATTCATCATGCTTCATGATTTCTACTTCAACATGCAACACAATCAAAATCGGTGGTTCAGACTCAGAGAAAACAAATTTCATAAGAATAATAGAATAGCCATGAAAATTGACATTTTCTGCAACAACTACGGAAAGTTGTAATTTTTGTAGCTATTGTTGTAGCAGCCTATTTTTTGGTTGTATCAGTTTGTTGTTCAAGGGTAGTTTGGGGACAAATATTGCAAGATGTTGGAGCAGATTTTTTTTTTTGAGATACCGGGTTTTCTTAGAATATGATAAGTTGAGTAATATGCGGGCATAATTCAAAAAAAGAGCAATTTTGAAGGGCATTTCAAGTGGGGTTTTAAGGCAAATTTTCAATCTTTACCACTGTGCACAACTTAGGACATAATTTTGTATTTTGGCAAAAAAAATCCTTTCCTTCATCAAAGGTGGATTCTGAAGGCATGTGGCAGTAAAAAAGGTAAAAATACATTGCTTCCCAATTGAACTCAATTTGGCCATAAAATGAGTTAGTGGCATATGTTTTTGTTGCAACGTTGGGCAACGTGAAGGGTGAAACATGGCATAAATTAATTTAACCATATCTTGCAAACTGTGCATCCGTTGGTCCTAAAACTTTTAGGGTAAATGAATCATGGTAGGTTAAATAAATATACAAAATTTCAAGAAATTTTAGTGTGTATTTTGCAAGAAATTGGTTGCCGTCATCTACAGGCATTTCTTGTTTTTCTCAAGATTTGTGCGCCCATTGGCTGAGATTTTTTGTGGGAATATGAATAATATTAATGGTAGAAACCTCATAAAATTTTAAGAGAATAAGTTTTACCATTTGAGAGAAATTGCAAAAAAAAGTCTGCTAGATGAAAATGATACATTATTTGGAGCAAGGTCAAAGTGATGGAGCAACGTACCTAAGCCAAATCAACACCAAATCAGCCATCAAATCACGTTCTCTTCTTCAATTACAACAAGCAAACTTGAGGTAAAATTAGCCTTAAATTTTTTAATTTGTTTAATTTTTTAGAAATTGTAATAAGAAAGCTATTGTAAAACATGTGATATATGACCCAGGTGCGGGTGACAACCACGCCATTATTGGCAATTAGATGGACGAGTAGCAAGAGGACTGGCCACATGGCTACTTACGTTCCCTCCCATGCCAGCCTGAAAGATATTCGTAGCGCCCTGCAGGTGACATTAAATGGGTACTCTGGTCAAGATTTCTCCATCATATGCATAACAATGACCTCCACAGACCATAATGCTGCTCCTCCTCCCCTGCTCCATAGCATTTGCCCACCTCAGACAGTGGAGCCTTGTTCTCTCATTGTCACCAGGAGCCGCTGCTAGTTTCTCAACTGTGTAGACCTTGGTAATGGGTATCATTTCTCCCACACCAGGCTCTTCACTCTGACTCCAGCTCATACTTCCTTCACTCATCCTTTGCTCAACCATTTAGCCAATTTCCCCACTGATAACTCTTGCTTTGAATACTGCCACAGCTCGCATCCGCCACCGAATGCGTAGCAGATGAGGGGGATGTCATGGTGGAGGCGTCTGTCCTCCTGCGACGCCCAACCCAGATTTTGCCTCCCCCTCCCCTTCCCCTGACATCCCAAATCCTTATAGCTCCTTCTTTGGTTGGTATCCTGATACCCATAGTGGCCGAAAACGCTCTCAGCTCCAAGGTGCTAGCTGGAGAGATGCCGTTATCCATACAACCAATTTTCCCCTTCCCCCTCACCTCGCTCCCCACATGACACAATTTCGCTTCCGCATCACCTTGAATAGGCCTGTCATTACCGCCACAATCACCATCACTTTCTCTGAGGAAAACAACTTGTAGCAAGCTCTGCCAAAGAATAATGGTGAGCAGCAGAGGGCTGCTCAAAGGATCAACAACACACGCGACCCAAGCAAGTAGCCGCTGGACGAGGGTGTTGCCACCCCGCATGGCAAGGAGTTGGGTGGCAGTCAGCAAGCTGTTGAAGGTAGAGTTGGAGACACACAGACACCAGGAGGCAGAGTGGGAGACACGCCCAGCCCGTATGCAGCTGCAGGCAGCTCCGTTAGCATTCAACCCACTTGTGGACTCCAGAATGGCACGCCAACAGAGGAGGAGGAGTGGTACTACTACGTGTGTCTCATCGAGGAGGAGCCTACCCTAGACGAACTCTATGATTGACACTCGATAGCCAGGTGTCGCCCTTCTGCCAGCTGGGTTTTTCTTCTATTGATTGGTTATTTTCTGTTATGATTTGTTCTGTCAAAACTTTCCTGGTTATTTTTGCCATGTTTGATATTTTTTTGGTTAAAATTGATAACCCCTGTGTGGGTTTTTCCTACCTTTACGGACTGGTTTCCCCCTCGATGGGGCAGTCGAGATATTTTTTGATAAATGATGTTTAGCACTGATGAGGCCCGAGCCTCGATGTAATCATATTTTGTTTCATATTAATAGCATACTTTTACTTAGAAAAAAAAAACATGTGATATATGTATTTTACCCTATCATATCCACATTCTTCAAACCATTTTCTCAATCCTTCATTCCTATTCTACTTTGCATGCATAATCAATCCCACATAACTATTTCCAGCCCTCATACCTTATTGGATACTCTAAAAACCTTGTTATGGTTGAACTCCATACCATGATTGCATAATCTTTTCCTTCATAAGGTCTTATGTTTTCCCTGGTAATAATTTTGTCTCCCACCATTCTCTTGTTTAACTTTCTCTTCTTTCTACAATACAAATTGATTCATTCTTCCTTGATGAACAATTTGACCTTTTTGGCCTTCATATGAGGCTAATTCAAAATACAGAGATGCTTTTCTTAATGAACCATCATAGTACATGTTTGTAGCACATGATAAAAAAGTACATGGAGCACTTAAATTATGTGTCATGTTGTTCATCTTCAGATTTTTAACGAAAGCCAAGAAATGATGAGTACAAAGCCATAAGAAAAAGAAGGTTGCAACAAGGCTTTGTTCACACACTCCTAAAATCACTTGGAAGTATATTTTATGCCTTGATAAATTGTACAACCCCCACCTACAACTCTTATTTTGTGTTATGTGCAACTCATCTTGTCAAAGCTTCACAGTGGGAAGTCTTGTTCATTCATTAGTTGGTGAGTTCTTGAAGAAACTATTTGACAACTCTGTTGGAGTAGGATTGGTTGCTATGAAAAACCTTTCTATGCATGGATGATAAGAAGACACTCATTATGGGCTGCAATCTATGTTCATTTCCAAATATGCTAATGGGATGAAGTTCACAAGGATGGAAAGCAAATTTTATAAATGGAGTAAAATTCTTGATGTGTTCTTCACAACATGGTATTCTAGCAAGGATTGAACGATTTGAGCACAATCAAGTAGTGACAATAACCCTTGTAAGTTGTTTCCAAGTTATTGAAAGAGTTATGTGAAAAGGCTTAAAAATAGTGAAAAGTACTTGGATATGCTACTATGTGGGCATCATTTCTTTTCACATAAGTTGCATATAATAAATAATGAAGGGTTGTTTTTATTAAGAAAATAACAAATTAACAAGCATCACTTCTGCCTCTGTAACATCCATGAGCAACCTCATATGTGAAGACTTCAAGTTGTTTGAATTTCAAAGGAGGATGGGTAACTCTTCTTTCTTACTCTAATGACACAACAAGCAAATGTGGAAACAAAGAGTTATGCTACCAGATCTGTGATTTTGAAAAATAAAGAGGAAAAAGTGCATCTTATTGAGATAGATGCTCAATATTGATCTCTTGGAGCTTTGGTCAAAGACTTAGTTGAAATGCCAAAATAAAGGAACACCAGCAACCGGTTGGATAATGAAAAAGATTTATTTTCATGAGGACATGCAAAATCTTCGGTGTGGGGGAATGTTGGGCCTCCAACTTGTCATGATTTTGTTGATAAAACTATCCATTTTCACATTATTCCATTCACCCATTGTCAACATTTTTAACCATATTTCTCCATAAACAGACCAAATTCTTGCATACATGTTTACATGGTTTATTATTATTATTTTCATTATTTTTAATGAATTAAGAAGAACTTTGCCTGGTTTTACTAATCACAGTTTGGTCGATTTAAGTTTCTACAATATAGTCAAGTTTTTGTAGCTATCTCCATGGTTGAGGTAGTATCACCACTCTAGAAGGAAATCCGACACTTGGAATTGGTTTCTAGAAGCTCCAATATGGTTTTGTATTGGTTAAATTCCACCCAGCCCACGTGTGTGGACCTCCAACAAGAGACCAAAGGAAAAATGCAGGATTTTTAACTAGTCAACATAAAATGCACTTTTTGAGCAAATGAAAATGAATTTTGGAAAAAACAAACATGGGTTTTTTTCATCACGAGCCCAATTAGGTTCTTCATGAGTAGTTTACTCAAATTATTTACCATTTGAGATATTTTTGGGGTTCTTTGGAGCTCTATTTTGCATGTTGTGTGAGAAAACAATTTTGTAATTTCACAGTCAACGCCGAGTCACTAAAAAGATTGGAACAAGCTATTCTTTAGAAAATTAGTGGTAGAGATATCACTCTTATCATATTTGGGCTGATATTTGATCCAAGGATCCATCAAATGAGATTGGATTTTATTTTCAAAACTGATCTCATGACCAAAACTTAAGAAATAAAATTTTGAGTTTGTTAATTGTCTCAAAACTCTATAAATTATAGTCCCTTTGATGAGAGGAGGGATAAGATGCCAAGGATGGATATTAATTTGTAATTGTTGTTGTGGATTGAATAAGATTTTTTTTTTTTTTTT